>WWPM01015266.1:0-14383 GCA_023279145.1 Glomeris maerens | reverse complement strand
TATTTTCAGCAAAAATATCACTACTTTATATATATACCTGGAATTCTTGCATATCTACACACTTTCCCAACCCCAATTCTTCACACAGAAGACTTATTTGCTTCACTTGGTCCTCGATGGCCTTAATTAGCTTCTGCCTTAGTTTATTCTCCCCTTCAACCAGAAGTTGAATTTGTTCGTTGAATTTCTTGCATCGTAAATTTTTTTCTTCGCTAGAAAACCCGATGTCTGCCCAGATTTCGAATAATCTTTTCGAGCAAATTTCCACAGTTTGGATTATGCTCGCCTTCTGCGCCGAGCTACAGCTGAAACAAGAAATCAAAAGCCATGTTAAATAAGCCACAGTGACTGCCATTGTTCTTGTAATGCCGGCGGTGGAAGTTATAACATTCAAAAACTAAACTCGCACTTACTCGTCTTCGAGACTTGCATCGTCGCTCGTTGAAGTCGACGCCATCACAATTTGTAACCCCAATATTAATTGATCGCGTAGATATGAATGCGTAACTCGGTGACGATAGCAACAACGACACGGGTAATAAAATACTTGCAAGTAGCAACGGTCAGGGTCCCAAATTTGAATTGCTGTTCTCTTTGAGGAAGGACGCGTCTGTTTAAATTCGTACCGATCATGGCTCGTGATTCGTTCATGATTACCCAATGAACGTTGTTGTGGGCGGAACTTTCAGCAGGTGCTACCAATGAGTAACCGGAATATGTTAGCTTATGTTTGGCACCAATAGATGGCGCTTGAATGCAAATCTTGGAACATCACCGCTTGACTATCGATAATATCGATATTTTGCCATCAGTGGCAGTGGCTGACCAGAAATATATTATTAATGGCAGACGATGGGAAAGCCGGGAGGAAGGAAGTAAAATACGAAAATCCTGGCTTCCGAAATGTTCAAACAACGAATGTATTTCGAGTACTGAATTTCGAATTGTTTGTGAAACCGGTGAGTTAACATTTTATGCCTTGTTTCACTGATTTCATTTGCAGCCCCTGTATCGAAAAGGTATCGAAACGTATCGCTGCCTATGTGTTCATGAAAGATGAACCACAAGGTCACGCATGGACCTGCCAGTGTGAATGTGGCATTGCATGACCTTCGAAGCTCATCTCTTGTGAATAGGACTTTGATACAAAACTACCAAAATATTTCTTATTAAATACATCGCACATTGATGGTACGTAAAATCATTTCCTTTAGAATAAGTACGTTATGGCTGCTGGACTTGCTGCGATTACGGGTTGCTGCGGTTATCTGGTGTACCTGAATGTGAAATCAAATGGAAAAGATAATTACAGAGCCATAAATGAAGATGGCAGTTTAAGTCTTCGTGCAAAGACTTCGCGTTGGGACTGATACATGCAATTAAATAAAATACAGCCAATTATATAAACCAAATTCAGCGATTTTATTGTGTTGTACATGTATAAACGAATTTCAGTTACTGTATTGCACAAGGAAATAAAGTTTCTTTTGTAATACTGATAATACACGAAAGCGCGGCTAGTAATATAATAGCGAATCATGACCACGTCTCCATCTGTAACCTGTGAGACAATTCCAACTTTTTGATGAAAGTATCTGCTTCGTCTTCGTTCAACTGCAGATGTTGTGCAGCACATCTTTTCAGCACTGCAACAACTTCATCTGGCATCTGTTTGGAATTTCCAGCAATCATGAACAATGCGCATTTGTCATGAACCATGTCCCACACTAATTCACCATCCTCTTGTAGCTTGTGTTGTACATAACTGCAAAATGTAAAAATAACATATAGAAAAGCAGCTGGATCAGGTAAGCACCAGTTATATTATAGATTTGTACGAAAAGAATGAATGTTTACATTTTGTGGTTTTGATCTCTGGAAAACGCCGTAGACAGACGCAGCAGTCCGTCGCGTACCCATTCGCTCCACGTATCTTCGAAGAAGAAATCCATACTACGATTCCTGCATCCAAAGAAAAGGAAGTTGCCTCCAATATGACTCGCCGCTCTTTCCTGTAGGAAACTATGAAAAGGTGCACATCCGGTTCCGGGTCCAATCATAACAACCGGCACTGATGAATCGTCTGGGAAGCGCAGGCTTCCCTTGCGGATCCAAACATGTACCGAAGAGCCGGGCGATAGCCTAAGGAGCCAGTTCGTACAAAGCCCCAGTCTTGGTTTCAAAAGCATGGTCTTGTATTTGACGACCGCAACAAGCAAGTGGACTTCATCTGGAAATGTTATACGTGAAGATGCTATGGAGAACGCCCTGGGCTTGATGACCGTAAATAGATCGAACAGATACTCGAAGGTGATGTTGGCCCTTGTGTGCACGAAGTCTGCAAGGACCTCGAGGACACTGCGCCTTGGTCTGTTGCAGTAATCGAATAGGTCTTGCTGTCCTGTGGCAGATGAAAGTTCCCCAAGTTTTTCCTTCTCCATTTCATCTTTTGCGAGATGGGACATGAGCTCGAAGAATGATCTTCTTGGCACAGCCTAAACATGTCCAAAAAATGCAGTTTCATTTAGTTATGTTTTGTGAATGAGGTACTCTACACAGATGTTTAGTTTTCAAATATGACCAAGTATTAGTAAGTTGCTACATCACTACTGAAAGTGCACCTGTAGATCGAAGTAGTTTTTGACGCAGTGTCGAAGAGTTACCGGTCCGGAAAGAAACGCAGGGACTGAGATGTCCCCATCTTCAGAATTTAGCTGGAAAACCATATCGGGATCAAAGTTGAACAACTTGAAGAATTCTTCGACATTTTCTTGCAGGTTACACGGGTGAACCATGAGGACATCACCCGGCTCATGCTTTACGAGTCCACTTTGGGCAACATTAAACGTGACTAGCCTCACGTCTTGGAAGTGATCTTGCGGTGTCAGCCTCTTATTCAAAGCTAGTGTCACTCTAACTGAGTTTCTTGATACTGGGCACTGAATGCCAGACATGTTATCTAGTATCCTCACCCGGTACCTCGGATTCGGTACGTGTTCTTGCGCGGCTACCGAACCACCCAGGTGATTGCGTAAATCTGTCATCCAGGCATCCACAGCGAAATCGGCTCCAAAGTCATGTTGGTCATCGGCCAGGCCTAGCTCCATCAAGGGGTTTCCACCTAGTTGCTTAAGGCGCTTGTAGAGCTTCTTGGCAACAAAGTTGTATCTTTGGTACGAAGAGTCTCCGAGCCCCAACACAGCAAAGCGCAGTCCATCCAGGGAGTCCTGAGCAAGGCTCTTGCGCAGAAGGAACTTCCAAGTGCTTTTCATGTTGTCTGGTTCTTCCCCTTGGCCGGTGGTGGAGCATACAAAAATGACCATCGATTCGCAGGGAAGTTGGCTGATGGGGAAGTCGTCCATTGCCGTTACACGGGTCCTTAAAGCTCGTCTGCGACATTCGCGCCCAATGCGCTCTGCAACGTCTTCTGCGCATCCTGTTTGGCTGCCGAACATGACCAATACTCGCCCATCACCGCCGCAAATATTCTCATTGTTATTGGCCATCAACGGTCATCAACGAAAGTAATGTACCTATGGTAATGTGCTAGTACCACCAGATCACGCTAGATGGCGCTGTATGTGCACTTCGCAGGTGGAATGGGCGTACTCCTACGATTGCTGTAGCACCGCCCAGTTAGTATAATTCCAAGTAAAGTGGGTAGAGTTGAGAAAAATATGGCGGAACCAATGAACGTGAGGTACTACGTTGGCCACTCCAACCACCACACATTTCTTTCAATTTGAATTTTTGTGACGTCATTGGTTTCCCGCCCTAGACTTTCGTCCAATAATCGTTCAAAATGCATTATTTCCTTCATCATAGTTTCATTTTTAATCAGATGTGTGACTATTCAATCCTTTCTAGATAGCGTGCAATTAAAAAAATAATATTTTTGGAATTCTTCAACCAAATTCTGCAATCTGCACTATTGAGTTACAAAACCTGATCAAACTTGATTGCTTCATAGCATTTTATAGACCTGTTTTTATCATATGTTTTTATGATCGCTAGTGTCCCTTCAACCTGCATCTTTATACAGCTATCATAATCTTTAATTCTCTCTTGAACCGTGCAAGGTAGCTCCAAATTGAAATGAGATTTAATATCTAGAAGGCCCTTTTGAATTAAGTGTGTATTGAAATGATTTCATAAATTTATTTTTGATAATGTTTATATCATTTTCAAGCTCGAACATCTATCTATATTTTCTACATTGTCTGGTCGATACATTTTTATAGGCGCTGTGACAGTTTTTGTATACCAATGTCATACCAACCCATTCATATAGGAAACAATGAACAGTATAGCTTGCCTGCAGAAAATTTGAATGTCATAAATTGTGTCCTCGCGAAATCCGTGCATCACTTTTGAATGCACATAGTGGAATTGATGAAATTCAAGTGATTAATGGCATAAAACAAAACACTGGCAATACAATAAGTCACGAGACAACTATTTCTCTCATCACGTGTTGCTCAGAAAGTTTTAACAGTATAAAACTGGACAAGTTTGGAATGAAACAGTCACAGTTGTTGCAGAGGAAAATCAGACAAAATTCTTCATTCTTGCAATAAAAGAACTTGAAAAATCAGAATGAATGGCATAGTTTGTATTGCAGTTCTCTTTGTGGCATTTTATGTTCTATCAGAAGGTGTTGCTGCTGGAGCAACTTCAGATGGACTTAAGCTCATTGCACATCTTGGGCAGAAGATTGCGGACGATTTTGAAAATGCAAAGGCAGTCATATTCAAATACGACATTAGACCACTAAAGCCAACTGCGGACGTATTGAACGACATAGTCCACTATTTGAATTCAGATTTTCAATGGCTGGCAAAATTTCATGAATTAAATAATTAACAATTGTATGGCTTATAATTGGTGTTATGATTTCGAGAATATTAAAGCTACCATTTCTGCATAAATACTATTCTGCTAATCTGGATGCAGTATTTGTGAGCATGCATAGGAAATGCATTCAGTCTTTGCAGAACATTGTCATATTGCATTTGCACGAAACCCAAGCAACTCTGAATGCATATCCTGGAAATGAAGAAATCCAAGTGATTATTGGCGTTAAACAAAACATTGGCAATACAACATAAGTCACGACATATAACTATGATATTTATTCCATCACGCATATTGCTCCGGAAATTATAAGACTATAAAGCTGGACAAATTTGAATTGAACATTCACACCTAGTTGTGCATAGGGAAATTAAACGACATTCTTTATTCTCGCAATCGAGTGGACTTTCAAAATCAGAATGAATAAGGGCCTAGTTTTGTTCGCAGTTCTCTTTGTATCATTTTATGTTTTAGCAGATGGCGTTGCTGCTAGACCTGCGGATGAAAATGCTATTATTGCGGAGCAGATTGGTGAACAACTTGAAGATGCGAAGGAAACCATAAGGAACAGCCACATTGTAAAAGCAATGGCAGGAATTGTGAAAAACATTAATGACGCTGCCAGGAATTTTGCTACCAATGTACGAGAAATTGTTGGCTAATCTTCATGAATGAGATATAATTGATATAATGAGATATACCGTATGCATATCGACACATGTGGAAATAAACTAAAGTGCCTTTTTGTTGTAATATTTTTAGAATTATATTGCGTACGTACGTGTAAATTGTATAAAATGTTTGTTCATTGTAATATATTTTGTAAATCCTTGAAACATGTGGATGCAATAAAGTTACGTGATTAATAAAATATTATCTACAGTAATAACTAATAAGAGTATATTGTTTCCGATTTTTTCTTTGCGCACATATTGGCATTGATATTACAAAACTTCAGTCAGTGCTACTGAACTTGCACTGAATATTCATAAAACCAAGACAAAACGCAGTTTTCAGCATATTGCATAGTTTTGCTTATTTATTTGAATGTTGACATGTGATGGTGAGGTACAATCTTGCAACAAAATGTCTTATGTTAAAGGTATGAAAGGTAAAAGAGGAAATGTCGAAATTTAAATCTAAAATGCACATTCATCCTGTCTGAACTGAGTACCTGTGCCAGATAAAACTCTATAGTTACGTTGACAATCACAAATAGAAGCGACTAATACTGTTTTCTGATGACATAACTTGCAATATGCTAATACACATGAACAAGAAATGAGTATACATTTTCCCATCACATCCCCTTCTCAATAAATACATATAACCTTATTGGAAATCTCCGCTGGAGACTGCACTAACATACTAAATGTATCAAATACATAGCAGAAAGTTGGGATGTCATATATAGTGTCCTTGCTGGAAATCCAAACAACTATTTGAATGAGTGAGCATCCTGGAAGTGAGGAAAATCAAGTAATTATTGACGCTAAACAAAACACTGGGAATACAATAAGTCACGAGACAACTATTTCTCCCATCACGCATTGCTCGTGAAATTGTAAGACTATAAAACTGGGCAAATCTGAATTGAACAGTCACACAGTTGTGCAGAGGAAAATAAATCAACAGTCTTTTTTTCTCGCAATCGAGAGGACTTGTAAAATCAGAATGAAGGGTCTAGTTTTGCTGGCAGTTCTCTTTGTATCATTTTATATTTTATCAGATGGCGTTGCTGCTAAAGCTGCGGATGAAGAAAGGAATCCCCTCGCCGATGTTGGTCAGAAGATTGGGGAACAATTTCAAAAGGCGAAGAAAACCATAGAAGAAAGCGAAGTTGGGAAATCAATTGGTGAAATTGGCGACAAAGTGAAAAACGCTGCCAAGGATTTTGGTTCCAAAATGCAAGAATCGGTTGGCTAGTCTGCATGTGAATGAAATAATTAATTGTATGCATATCGAAACATGTGAATAGCAACTAAATTGTCTTCGTACACAGACAGTATTGATGAAATTGTATCGCATATATTGAAGGAAGATTTTATTCAAAGTAGACTTCAGGAGTACTTTATGCATGCTATGAAATTACGTGATTAATAAAATCTACTGTAATAGCAGAATAATATTGGTCCATTTTTTCCTTTATGTTATGAAATACGGTATTATGAAAGTGCAGTCATTGCAACTGAACTTTCATTGAACAATAATAAAGTGCAGCTAGTTTTCTTCATAGTGCTTATAGTTTTGCTTATTTGTTTGAAATTTGACACAAGGTTGAGATACATATAATCCGCTAACAAAATTTCTTCGTGTTATAAAACAGGAAATGACAAAATTTAAACGGAAATTTCACTTTCATTCTGTCTGAACAAAGTATACGTACTTTTGCCAGATAAACATAGTGACGCGTTGATTTTCAAAAATAAACTCAAAAAATGAGAAGGAAATAAATTATTTCGTGAAATTTCACTTGACACAAGTCCAAATTCCTCCAGTCTATTATTTGGGTGACATAAATGGGGAAATGTATATACTGCTTGTCACATTTCAAAAACACTGACAAATCATATGACTTATTATTGTTACATGTCCTATAAAAATGAGCGTAAATTCTGAGTTTTATGCGAGAATACTTCTTAGAATACACTCTGCAAAAATGAACAAGCTGGTTGTGTTTTTGGTGATTTTCTTTGCTCTCAGTGTGCTGCACTTTGATTTCGGCAATTTCCAAGGAACTACTGTTGCTCAGAACACTCCTGGGAATGTTTCAGACATTAATATCTCAACTGATGATGCCTTGGAAGAAATAGCAAGTTTCTTCCAGAATGTTTTCAATGAAGTGAAGAGGAAATTTGCAGATTTCTTTGGACTGATCAGAAATATTGGCAACTGAACACCCGCATGTGAATTTCAAAATGAACAATGCACACCTGCAAATTTGCCTTATGATGTATGTTATGATTTCGAGAAATTAAAGCTTCCATTCTGCATCTATAATACTATTGTTTTCTTTCAATACATGAAAAATATACGCAAGATTCAACTTTTTTTTATCTAATTCACAATGAAATCTGCTTTCATTATTTACATTATCCAACTCCATGGCTAATTATATACTTCCACAGCTACTCAATAAACAATACTTACATGCAGATTATTTATGCCTTGTGTATATTCTAAATGTTTGTATTTATTTTGATCATGATTGCAATTTTTCCGAGTAAATAAGTTAACAGATAGGAAACGCATTCAGTCTTTGATATTCAAACTGGCAGTATCATCCATCTCATTGTTGTATCGTTTTGTCAAGGTTTCCCCATAATGTTTATGTATGGAATGAGCAGCTAAACGGATGTGGAATTCTCTGAAAACGGATATTCGTGAAATTCGAGCAAATGACATTGAAAGACTCGCAACGCGATTGATGCCACGTTAATATAAAAACCCTTGGTATGTATTATATGCCCTGTTCATTGAAATTTATTGTGGCCAAATACACACCTAAAGTAGAACTGTCTAAAAGCATATAGATATGCGCAGTCCGGTTTCTCTTCTTTTGGCAATTGCCTTGTTTGTGCTGACACTTGCAGTTCTAGGAAATGCTCAAGAAAATGTTGAAAATTTCAATCCCACACCAAGTGATGTTGATGCCGAATCTGCAGATGATGGCTTCCATAATGGCTTCAAAAAAATAATGGACGAGGCCAAGAAATTTATGGACAAAATTGGTGAATTCATCAGTGGTACTTATCGTGAAGTGAAGAAAGTGTTCAAGAATGTATTCCAAAACTCACAAAATATGGAATCGAGTACAACTACAGTATCTGCGTGAGCCAAAATTCGACTTTGCTACGGTTTAGTTCCTATTCCTCTAGATATGTATGTTGTAGAACTGTATGTAACATGCTGATTAACACATTGCAACAATAAATTCTACCGGCTGTTGTTGACTCAATATAATTTCTTAAAACTTGCTGAAACTTAGGTATGTGTATGAAAAACAAAAAAATGCATGGGATCAATAAATTCTTGTTGGATTTTTTCCTTAGCATACATTAATGTCACAAGTTGTTTATGTACTAGCAGAACATCACAAAAACGAAAGCGGTTTGGTCTTGAAATAAAATGAAAGTTCATTGGCTATCTACCACACTGGCAAAAAAGTTGCTGTCAAACTGGTTATAGTTAGTAATACCTGTAAGTTGTTTTAAGACATTGAACTCAAAGGATTTGCTATTTTCCAAGAAGTTAGACGTAAGAACAAATGACAATGTCAGCTTTAATAATAATCTTCCTGGCGATTGGAAATTTTAATGCAGTTTTTGGTAAGACATTTCAGAATATAACGTGTCACACTTTACCTAGCTATTAGTTTATTTAATCCGGTTTTACCCAATCGTAAATTGCAAAAAAAATGCAATTGCATAGTTTTGTCAGCATTGCTTTAATAATGTGCATTAATAAACATATGGGCTCAAATAAATCTTCCATTAATTGTATAAGCATTCAGACTTTGAAAGTCATAAGTGTTGGGGGTTCTATTTTGGTGCTCCGAAAGGGAAAGAAACCTTTTGCAATTCATGTATAGGCGTGGAGCTGTTTGATCCACGGATTGAAAGCTGTTGCAATGGGAAAGTGAGGCCAAAAAATCACTGTGGCATTGGAGGATGCTGCGGGGACAGACCATTTGATGTAACAGCTCAGGTTTGTTGCGGAGGTCGCTTAATGCCCTTGTCAGCAGGACTTCGTACAGCTTGCTGTGGCAATATCACATACGCAGTTGGCACTCAGATTTGTTGCGACGGTAACAATCTAGTAAATGTACCTGAAGAAATGGCTTGTAGACAAGCTTCTGAAATTGCATGCTGCAATGGGAAACCTTTCTCAAGGGCGCAGAGTTTATGCTGCAATGGTTATGTGGTCCCTAAACCTGCTGACTCTGCCCAGGTGAGATTTCATTACTACTTGAACCAGTTTCTAAAAATACTATTAGTATACGTACAAGTATTCAATTTGAATTTGTCAAGTGCATGATGCGGTGAAGAAAATCATTTTTAAGAGAAACTGCGATTTTTATTCCTGTTATTAAGGGAACTTTAATGTGTTCTAAACTTGCTTATACATTATATGATGGAATTGACAATCCAAACTCAGTCCCAAGATGTATTTATCGTAATTATTTTCCAGATTAACATTGGTTCGTTATTGGAATTAAATTGCAAAAAATAATGTTCAGAAAAATAAGCCAGGGATGTTGAATTTATTGGGTGCAATTTGGAAATTGGAATAGGCTAAGTGCTGTGGCAGTGCTGCATACGTTCCTGGTGACGAGGAATGTTGCGCAGGAACAGTTTACAGGTCAAATGAGATGATTTGCTGCGGAGGCCAAGTGCAAACACGACCCATTATTGATGCACAATGCTGTGGAAGTCAGTTGTACGATTTCCGCTCTCACGCTTGCTGCAATGGCAATGTACAGGCATTATCAGTGCGAAGAAACAGCAATTTCAGTGATGGAGAAATGACATGCTGCGGGACACAGTTGTTCAGAAACAGTATGTCCATTTGCTGCGAAGGTGTCATTCATCCCACAACAGAATACCATGAAGCCAACGTCTTGGGGTTGGGATGTTGCGGAAATAAGACGATGGATGCTCGCAATTTCTTGTGCTGCGATGGCCAGCAGGTGGTCATCAGTGGTCCAACATCAGCTTGCTGTGGAAAATCGAGTTATGATCGCAAAACGCAGGTGAATAATCAATTTTCATTATTAATTTCCTCAATATTGCAATAATAACATACTTGTTTATTTACTTGCTTAAGCGTCCAGGGCATTTATTGTTTGAAATGCAGGTGCTTTTGATATATTTGATGCATTAAGACAACATTTTGCATGTACAGGAACTTTTTATGTAGTTTCAAACATTGTCTAAGTGAGGCATTTATTTTAGAAAAATACAATATGTTGTTCAATTAGTTTTATTATTTATGAAATTAGATTTGCTGCGATGGAGAAGTACACAACAAGCCAATAGAAAACCTTGGCAGATTTCAGGGTTCTATTTTGGCAATTCCTCAAGGTTCTCCAGTGGAAGGAGCAGTGCCATCCGTTTATCCCCAATTCAGATGTTGCGGAAAAGCTCTCTATGATCCTCAAGAATCCGTCTGCTGCAACAGGGAACTTGTCACCAAAGTTGGCAACAAAACTTCTTGCTGCACGCCATTTTCAAGTCCAATCATCGCTTCTGCCATTGGCAATATTTTTGTCAATTACCTTCAATCCCAAGACTCTCTTTGATAGACCTACTAAAAATGCTTCTGTATATCTGGGAATAATTGCTTCAATTTGTGCCATTGAAACTGGGACGGTGAATTTTTGTTACTGTAGGCTATTGTTATATGTATTTCCAAGAAATATATATTAGATGGGAACAATTTGGAACTTGTGAAATTTACTTTGAACTGTTTTATCGCCATACAGATTACTGCTTTATCAGTACAGCATGAAGGTCCAGAGTTCAATAGGTTAGTTTTTGCTGTATAATTGAAGTGTTTAAATTTCTTGGCGAGCAAATTTGACATTAAAATATGAGCAGATATAATTCCACTATTGAAATCCGGGAATTCTTTGTGCGTGTTCCTTGGGGCCAAATAGCAGGTGTGTCTCTTTTCATATATGGATTACATTTAATGAACTAAATAATCTTCCATTCGGTCCAATGTGCGTAACAGATCAGCGTCAAAAATAAATAAATGTTCTGCAGCATTGTGCACACCAAATTGTTAGAGAAATATTTGTTTATTCCTCAAAATTAAAATATGAGGGAAAGATATCCAATGTCATGAAAATGTTTGATTGCAGATAATAATAGTCATATGCACAGTGTCTAGCATAGCACTTACCTATACAAAGATTGATTTACATTTTCATAATGTGTATGTAAATAAATATGTACTATTGGCAGTGAAAGAATGGGGACAGGAAAATGGTGAACCAATTGTTGGCCTTCATGGATGGAGTGACAATGTGAACACTTTTGACCGTTTGGCACCTCTTCTGCCCCTTAAATATCGTTTCGTGGCATTTGACTTTTCTGGTCATGGTCTATCTACTCATAGACCATACGGATGCAATTATGGCTGGATTGAATACTGCAGCGATATAGTTAGAGTTGTAGAATTTTTGAAACTGGAAAAGTTCGCCATGATTGGTCACAGTCTTGGAGCACGGCTTTGTTTCTTTTTCGCCGATTTGTATCCGGACAAAGTTAGCAAAATAATATCTCTGGACGATGCTAATCCACCTTACATGAGTGTAGAAGATCAGCCATTTCTCATGTTGAGCTACATTCAAGATGAATTGAAATTCGAAAGTTTGAGGTCTGTTCCAAAAAGTAGGCATATGCAGGCAATTTATTTGCATAATTAATACCTGCTATTTACTCTATAGGTTTAAAGAACCTCCATCTTACACACCGGAAGAAGCTATGGAACTAATGATGAATGCAGGAATGTCAGAAATCAGTGCTGAAACTTTAATGGGACGTAGTTTTCGACCGACTCCAGATGGAAAACGGTTAATTGTAAATAGGGACCCTCGTATTCGGTCATTACTGCCAATCATTTCAATGAGTTACAGAGTGCAGGCTTTTATTCACAAGAGGTACAGCAAAGACCTGCTCTTATTCCTCACAAACAATGCCACATTTCAATTGGCCCAAGATCCTGATGGTTCTTACAGAGAAGCATTTGCCAGAAATTGCAGAATATATAAATTTGTACAAATCGATGGCACGCATCATGCTCATATTGAACAACCTGAAAACATGATTCCACACATTGTAGAATTCCTTAATTACAAATAATAATTTATATATTTAATTATGATAGGCGTTTTAAATAAAATAACTTAATTCGTTGAACTTCCCCAAATATGTCCCTACAAATTTATTATTGAAATTTTAGATGTACGGAAACGTATTTTTAATAGGCTATTCAATTTATTTGAAGCTTAGCATGTTCCTTGAGAATTCAACAGGAAAAATTCCAAATGTATATTATTCAACCTCTAGCAATTTAATTGAAAAAACATTGCTTATAAACGCTTTTTTATAAAGTCTTGTGTTTATGAAAATATTTTGGACACTGAAGTTTACTTTTTATTGTATTTTATGTAAAAACTTTGTTTTTAAAGTTTTTATATGTGCAAGTCACGAGTTTTATTTCCTTATCAAGTACGATCATGACTGAATGTTGACTCCGTAGGTGAGAGCGCTTTTACTGCCGGCTGTCTTTTTTCCGTTAAGCGTCACTTTCGTCATCACCCTGCGCAGTGGGGTTGCGCACTGGGTTATAGAGTAAAGTAACGTGGTGCGGCCGTTTCATCATACGTTTCTTCGGTGTATGTATGCTGAAAATGTTGTCTGTCGGCAAGATTACAGCCTGTAGACTGCAAAATGCGACTTCTATCATCAGTGATTTGTTACTAAAACGTAGTTTTCACAATTTAACCAAGAAGGTAAGTTTCTTTCGAGATGTCTATATCTTAAGCCTAACCGCGCATTTAAACGCGCACAGTTTCTCCTATTTCTTGCATCAGGCTACAAAAACTACAGAAAAAATGCTCCTTAAGAACATCTTTTCAATTTTTGTAATGTGTAATTCGCGTAGGGAAATGTTTATTACAGTTGATGCAATTGTGGTTTGCAATTGCATTGCAACCCACGTGGTTAAGCTGAAATTTGTGATTTTCATGTACTAATTATTTTTTTCTAGAATGGATCTGCCATCGCAAGTTCAATATGCCAGGAATGTAACCAAGTCAGGCACAAGTATGAAATGTTGAAATATTTGTTGTGTATGTTAAATAAATTTATTAAATGAACAGTAAATTGTTATTATGGAAATGGGAATGTGATTCTGCTTAAAAACTGTAATACTTAAAATATTGTTATATGATATTTTCACATTGTAATAAAGCGGAAAAATCAGAATACTAGTGTTGCAAACAAAATTACATTATGTACGTATTAATTACTGTTTTTGGAGATACAGGATAAGCAATTGTGAGTTTTATTTCTAAAAAAATGGTCAGATCCGACTCAGTTAAAGGAGCTGTCATTGGTATTGATCTGGGTACAACCAATTCCTGCGTGGCTCTCATGGAAGGAAAATCACCGAAAGTCATCGAGAACAGCGAAGGGTCCCGCACTACACCTTCAGTCGTGGCTTTTACGGCTGACGGTGAACGCTTAGTAGGAATGCCGGCAAAGAGACAGTCCGTCACTAACGCGGTAAACACACTTTCCGCAACGAAAAGGTTGATTGGCCGCAGATTCGATGACCCCGAAGTCCGCAAAGACATGTGAGCGACCGTACAAACCGGTGATACTCGATTGATGAAATGTTATTGAATATAATTCTGCATATTTTGCAGTAAAAACATCCCGTTTAAAATCGTGAAAGCTTCTAACGGCGATGCGTGGGTTGAAGCACATGGCAAAATGTATTCACCAAGTCAGATTGG
>WWPM01015250.1:0-29458 GCA_023279145.1 Glomeris maerens | reverse complement strand
GCATTTTGACTCCAAGTTGTAAAATGGTTGAGTGAATATAATATAATATGAGGATGAGCAGATGTAGGTGAGACTAGCTTTTATCATCAGGTTGTTAGTTTATATAGGTACTATTCGTTGACTTTATCTTGCAAAATGACGTACTTAATTCTTAGAAGAAATTCATATCAATTTGAACGTACAAGGAAAGGACCACATTGAAGGCAAACGAAATGATGATTCTTACGTAGTATCTTGTTCAGTTTCTTATGCTGAAAAGATAAATATTATCTTAACCCCAAATGCGCAACACAATTAGTAGGAAAAAATAACGAAAACAGGAAGCTGATAGTTCGAGCTCATTGGTTCGATTGCACATATACACCTTATTGTCCACACTGAGTGATGCACCTTTTCCATAGCAATATGCAAGCATTGCAGTTACACATTTAAGACGAGCCAACACCAAAGTTTGAATTAAAGCAGCAGGTGATTATTTTTTCTGTAGTTAATTCATTCAATTAATTTCAATGCAAAATCGTTTGTTAAGAGTAATTTTAAAAGGTAGTGGCCATATTGGTTATTAAATGTCAAAAGCGATGTCAAAAGTCTCTGTTTTACTTGGGCCTGATGATGACTCTGTTTTTATGAGTTGAAACCGGTTGCCAATAAACACGTTGCTTTGTGTTTCTTGTTCTTGTGAGAAAAGGAATTATTCTGCACTATTCAAGTTTATCTCACAATTTCCACTTTGTTCCTAGTGGACATGTACTTATGAAACACCTAAAAACACGTTTTTTTGTTAATTTATTAAAAAGTTACAAATTCCGCTAATTTCATTAGGAAGAATTTTGTTGTCCAAGTCCCATGGAAACCCTCTCCAATTTTATGAAATGCTAAAAAGACAATTTAAATGAATTTGTTCCCAAAACCGAAAATACGAAATTTCCCATAAGCTCTCATGAAAGGGACTTAACTATTCTCCAACCTAAATAAAAGTACAGCACGCATGTCATTGAAATTATTTTTATTTAATTTTAATAATTAATAGTTTTCATTGATTTTTGCAAGCTTAATTATTTTCTACATTTTAAATTGTATTCATTAATTCAATGGATATTACGAGTTCAATGTACCATCAATTGATAGCTTTCGCTATCAACCTTTATGAGAACAGATTAACTACTCTTGTCAATCTTATGTGGAATTGTATTTGAAATTTATTTGTGTGGTTATGGGAACGGATCAGTTTCATTTCCTTCATTTCTTACCGGAACAAATTTGATTCCAGTTACTGAATTTCGGATAACAAATGTTTCTTTGTAACTAAGTAACTCAGCATAAACAGAGGTGCAAAGATTGGTGCGTGCGTTCGTGAACTATCAATTTCCTGTTTTCATTATAAAAAACTGAAGATGTTACGTAAAAAACATCATTTCGTTTGCCTTCAATGTGGTCCTTTCTTTTTTAGAAGATAATGGTTGAAACTAGTAGCCCTTTTAAATTTTCTTATTTAATGTATCGGTCACAAGATCTTTTATACAATTGCGAGTATTACAACCCGTGTAGCTCATCATTGTCAACTTTTTCATTTGATTGTTATAAATATTCATTTTAACTAAACATGCAGCTAGTTTAAATCTCGCCAAAGTTTACTTTACATTTATTTTCCGGGATTTGAATGTTGCATATAGACAAATGTATTATTCTGTTAACATGCATACATGGTATGTAAGATATAGGTATTGCATATATGTACTGTCTATATCTGATGTTTAGCAAATAGGAATATTTATTTGTATGACGCTGAGCAAAAATAACTGAAGAGAGCATACATGTTTTTCTCAAAATATCTTTACATTAATTTTAAACACGGAGAGTATCTATTTTAACCGGAGCCGAGATACTGCAGGCACTTGAATATGGGCTATGACTTCTGCACTTGCTGATTTTAGTGGGTTATCAACCTGAGTTGCCTGTACATTAAAAGTTATGATTAAAATATCTCCAATCCTAAGACCGATGTAACAAATGGCATTCTGTTCCCTACCGTTATTAAAAACGAAACTGTTGTAATATCAGGTGCAGGCCATGTACCATAGCTGACGAATATTATGTGACCCGTGTCCTTTTCAATTGCGAAAAATTTATTTACGATCTCACATTCTGTTGTGTCACCTGTAAAATGGTTCAAAAGTATTATTATAGCGATTTCTTCATTCACATTTAATGCATGTTTCACGCTAATTAACTTGCCGCAATCAGGATCTATTGCATAAATTAATGTTTGGTTGATTCCTGTGTCTTGATCGTAAGCTTCAAGTTTTGGGGTCATTGCAAGATTGTATCCACCCATAGTTGACACCTACGCATTAATTACAGCAAAGGCTCCTAAGTTATCCTTAAACCAGTTTCATTATTTTGTATGCTTTATAGTTTCAAACGGCTAATTTCTTACCATATTTTCTTCCACTGTTGTTGCGTAATAACCGCTTGAGAAAATCGGGTCCAAATTGTCAATATCTTTCAGTAATACAACGATATTGGTAGTTGATATCTGTTCAGAATTTTCGTCTGCATTCTGAAATCAAAACTTTTGTGTATATATCAAAATTTTAAAAATGTTTCTTGTATCATTCCTTTCTGTTTAATTGGAGCTATAATGCATTTGCATTGGAATAATTTTATTTATTTAAGATAGCATATTACCTTGGCTATTAAATTGAAGCTGTAGCTATGTTTTACGTTATATTCCAAAGGTTTTATGATAAATATTTGGGCCCTATATGCAAAGGGCCATTCCGTGGATTGGGTGACAGTTTGTACTTCAAATTCATTTGATTCCTCCTAAAATATTATATTAATGATAATTTTTTCATCAATCGAATCTTTCTTTTTTAAACGTAGAGCTTGAATGAACAAAACTTTCCTCGATTTCAAAAATTATCTTTGATCCCAAATACTCCTCGCCATTGCTGAAATCGTTGTCCTTGTCCTCTGCTATGATTGGTGGTCCATAACCCAAACCTGTTATGTCTATTCCTTCAATGGTGTTCTGTGGCAGAAAATCATAATTAATAAATTGGTAGCTCTTAGTAATATATAAAAATTATTAAAATCCAAACTCGTAATTAGGATCTAATACAGTTTATAAGCAAACAAGAGACCTCTGGAACATCTATGTAAGTATATGGTTCATCTGTGAACGTGGGTTTTTCAGTATTTTCTGGGATGATAGCGACGAATAAATTAAATGTTGAAATTTCCTTAAAATTCAAATGACTATTAATTTTATCTTAAATGTTAAGTTTCTTGTTCTTCATAATACAGTATATACCTGATTGTCCGAAGATTTGCATGTGAATGTGTCCTGCAGCATTTCTGAAGGGGGGTTTGCCTGAAAGTTCGTATAATCGTTTAGTTTCAGCTAGAAATTCTACACATTTTCTAATTTTAATGCGCATATACCGTGTCCACGTAACTACTGTATGATTGTGTCATTATCAAATTTACAGTTTGGGTTATGTTATCCGCATTGAGAACTGCATTTAATTCGTTGTAGTGGGATAGTTCTCCGCTAAACTTTTGAGAAATAGTTTCAGCATTGGTCGCTTGAAACGAGCAAACGTTGCCTAAAACGCAAAAAGGGGATTATAATAGTTTTCAGTGGTATGCAATTGAAGTAATGACATAATAGTCTACCTGTTACTGACGATTCAAGGATTGTTAAGCAATAAATATCACCAGGTCCTGCTACTACAGAATTTTCTGATAACTCCCCGAAGACACATCTTGATGCGCTCACTGAAACAGTGTTGTACGTACATTAGTTACTTATTTTTAATTCATCAGTAATCGGAACAAAACGTGCTAACCTTTTGTCGCCAATGTTGTTGCGGCTATTATACCAAGAAGTAAACCCCAACAAGCTCTCATTTTTCCTTTCCTGTGTGTTAAAATTTCAATTATCAACGGCCAGCTTTTTTGTAACTTCTTGGAAATTACTTCCTGCAGTACATGCATGCACTGTTTAATCGCCTGAACTGATAAATATATGTGTGTGGTTGAGTTAATTATTATCAGTATTTCGTGCTGTTTTTATAGTTGTATCTCTACAAAGATACCGTATATATTAGATAAATTGCGGCCGATTTTTTCCCCTTTTCCGGGGTCCTTCATATGACACTAAGCTTCTACAATCTGAAGTATAAATTTCATGAATTGTGATTTATGCATGGGATACCATAATTGTTAACGATTAATTGATGTGAATATGAATGCGAATTAACTTTTGTATAAATTAAATTACGGTAAGGTAATAATTATAAACAAATCTTTTTGTTTATTATATAGCAAAATTTTTTCATTATGTTAATTTTGTTTCTCTGTAATACATTTTGCCTCGTTTTATGAGCTGACGATCTTAGGTATATCGTACACTTAACCTATTGAAACAGAAGTTATATACCGGGGGAGTCAGAAGTCCAGTTCCAGCTTGTTTTTCTTGTATGTGAAGCTTGGAGGAATGGAAACACATATGACAAGTACTCAGCAGGTGGGGGGCTATCTTACAATGTGTCCGTATTTGATCTTGAAAGGTCCTATCAAGGTAATTGAGATGCTAACTTTTTCGCTATTGATATTACTGGGCTGATATCAATTAGGGAATTGTTGAGCGCAGTGTTGTGAACACATTGCAACAAACAGAGTGAAGTCCGGACAATAGATGCAGGAGTTATGAGGAAAAACATGTATATGCTGCCCCCTGACAAAAGCTTTCCAGCTAGTTATCTTCTTTACAAAGTGTATGCAAATGATGTACAGGGAAGCACATATCAACGTAATGGTGGAATAAATGTGTATGTTACTGCACTTTAACGAAAGCGAAAGCCGTTAATCTGCAGATTAACCGATTACTGCACTTTAGCGGTAACGTATGTACACATAATTTTAAAGTTGCATAATTTAATTTAACTTAGTTATAGATATTTATATCCAGAAAGAAATGTGTCAGATATCAGTATTTGAATAATAAGATCGTTTCAATAGAGTGAACTTTTAATTGTTCTGTATTTGGAATTAATAAAAATCTCTACTTTGAATGAATACATACGTATGTACAACAGTAGGAACAAAAAAGAGAAAGCGAATGTTTCAAACTTATTTTATTTCGGAACTAAGTTACATGTCGTGTTTTTTTAATTATCCATATTACACTAATGCAGTCCAACGGTGACGTTTGCAAATATTTTCATATCTCCATTGACATTCGGGACCGAGTTCTGCAAAGATAAATCGAAAGTGGAAAATAAATTAATGTGTATATCTTAATTAACAGCTTATAATTAAAACTTACCTTGGCCACAAGTCCGAAATGGTAAATTCTCGGCTCAGGACCAAATGGTTTTAGCAGAGATATCGCTGCTCTAAACCTCTTTGTATATTCTTGTCTAACTAGGATCGATTGCACATGAAACATGTCCGCGTAATCTCCCTCTGGCTGTTTTCCAATTAAAGCTTACATTAGTAATTCTTTTAGCGACGCAAATGCACATTCCCAAATATTCTTACATCAATTTCATATTCAATTAAATTGCTAGGTATTGGATCCAAGTCATTGTTGTCAGCGTCAGTTGCATAAATTGGGTCTCCATAAAGATAAGTGGTGAAGTCGATTCCTGGAGGCAAATCCTAGAAATTTCATAAAGCTGCTTATTAAATAATTCTTTTAACTTATATATTGCAGTATTGTTTGTGTTTATTGATATTCAAATACCTGCGGAACATCAAGATAGCTATAGCTTGATTGTTCAAATATTGGGTCGTGTGTATTTTCCTGCTTAACACGAGCTGTAATGGCGATAGATGCTAATACCTAGGAATAAAACGAATTTCATATGTAGCAAATATGCTCATTGGTAAGATAATGGTTTTAATGCAAAAGAAAGCAACGAGCCATGTTAGTATATATTTATTTTTGATCCGCTACTGCAAGATACATACATTCTAAAGGGCAAATTTGAACAACTAACGTAATATCTCAACTCAAACACAATATCTAGTGCTCATATGTGACACTACTACGTATTTATCTGATAGTACCGTATGTTATATAGAACAAGGTCATTTTTCGTGATAGTTTACTGGATTGTGTACCAACTTCACTGAAAAATTATGTTGGGACGCAAGTAAATGTAATTTAAACATTTAAAACAAGAGAAAACAAATTGTTATTAATTACTTTATCTCATAGTGTTTGTGGTCATTATGATTTCTGTAAATGAAATTTTTGCAGAAAAGGTTATGGAAATGCACTCTATGGAAACTTTTGAATTGTATGTTGCCTTGATTGTTACAATTCAATGCTGCTGAACGGAAGGAATAAAATTAGCAGCAGTTGAGATCTGTTTCTAGAGTGACTTGACATGAAAAATTACATTTCCGTCCTCTTCCTTTTATCAGGAAACGAGTAGTGATTATAAAAATGTTCAAAGTACTAACTGCACAGGTTTAATCTAACTCCATTTTTGTATTTTATTTCAGATCAGATAATTATGTCTAGTCTTTCACATGCTCGACTCGCAGCATGCAAAATTAATAAGTGACGATTTTGTATTTTGAAATCTTGCACAAAATATGAATCTTGGCGAATGCGAAATTAAAAGGAAAATTGTTTACTCACACCATCGACATCGATGCACTCCACAGTCCCTGTTGGATTCACGTTTGAGTGCGCCTAAAAATTGACAATTCATTTATGTGATGAAATGCGTGATACTGAACGATATCAGTGAATGAAAATAATACTTGACATTCTCATGTATGCAGTTATTGCTTTGTGGAAATAAATCAGAACAATAAAACTTTAAAATTTACGCAATGAAATTAGTAATAAGAATTTAAATTTTAATTTTCTTGCAATGTAAGAGATTGTTTGTTCTCTTCTTTTGTAAAGTATAAAAGTTTGCCTGAAACATATTTAAGAATATGAGAATTTATATTTAGCTGCATGTTTTTATATTTATGTTAGAAATGGCAACACATTTTATTTGCATGTTGGGTTATCCATGCAATATTTGCACAGAAATATGCAATGTTGGTTCTTAGAGTTTGCAGTATCACCACCATATACCTTGTCGACGATTTCGCTGTAGGATTTAGTTTGGTAGAGATTAATAAAGATGGAGCCATTTCCACTGTTTACATTTGGAAGCAAATTGTATTTCGACAACTCGCCGTGGAGTGATGCACTTGCTGCGCCAAACACCAAAAAATTGCACACAATTGTACCTGTTTTAAAAAATAAGAACTATGGTTATCATCAGAAATATGTTGAAACATAATTATGCCAGTACTTACCAACAGAAGTTGTCTCATTTACATGTGTGCAGAAAAGATGGTGATTTGGATCGTCCACAATTGAATTTTCATCAACGTGGATATAATGACATTTGTTCAGGGCTGAAAATATCAAACACGGGTTTAAAATTACACATACTTTAATTGCAGTGTATATTATTTTAATTACTTGGGGGAGGAGTTGGTGGCAAGTCAAAATATGCCGTAACATTTGCGTATGCTACTCGGTCAGGGTTATCCACCTGTGTAGCCTAGAAAAGAAAATGCAAACCGTTTTATTAAAGCAGCAAAACCATCATAATATTATGTGGGCCGAAACACGTGTCGCATCTTTACAATATTGAACCAAATATGGGTAATGGAGAAAATCCCAAATTATTGATTCATCGTATGAAGTTGTGAAATTATGATCATTTCATTTCTTATAAACTATTAACATGAAATCAGTTTACACTAAGGGTCACCCATAAAAGACCTCTAACGAAATGAGGGATATCAAAATGCTGATGAAATCGGATCATGTGGCAAGTGTATAATTAAATTATTCATAAAAAAATGCATCATCTATATCAAAGGTTTGATCAGCATTTTTTACGTTCGGTTACTTTGTATCAACCAATAATGCTGAATATTATGTTAGTATCGATATATCAATATCAGACGCTTTTAACTATGTATACAGTAAATACGCTACCACAATAATGAAAGTGAGTTCTGTAATCTCTTGGGTCCATAAACCTTCTTTATTTTCAAATATAAGAATGCCATCTAATGGCTCAATCCTGATGTTTGCAGTCAAAATTTTACAGGCCTCCGTTTCACCTAAGAAAATTTGCAAAAATCCAATCATGTTATGTTATATGTCATTCTAAATTCATTGCAGAAATGAAAATATCTTACCGCAATTATAATCAATGCTATAGGTGACGGTGGCATTAATGCCACTATCTTGGTCATGCGCTTGAATCGGGGGATCAGTTTGGACTGGGTATGCGCCGACATATGTCAACTATTTCATGTAAAATGATGAATTACTTTTTGATTGACGTATAATCTGATATAAATGAGGATACCTATGTATTCATAATTTCGTTTTTACCATTGGTTGTGTTATAAATGCAATATATTCGTCCAAGGTGAACATGGGGTCCAGGTTGTCACTGTCCTTTATATTAATAATGACATCCACCGTTGAAGTGCGATCAGGGTTTAAATCTCTGTTCTGTGAAACAATATCTTGTTAATATTTCCTCCACTGTACTCGTTTGCTTCTGAGTGAGAAGTTGAGAAAGATCTGTGTTGGGGTTTTTTGGAAAGCTGTGCAATTTTATGACAATTTTAGATAATTCGCAACTTAACTAATATATACACATTTTTTGTTAACATTTAGAATGCATTTTTAAATTCGTATAGAAAAAATATTTCTTAAAGCATTTATTTATTTGAATTATCGTTATCTTAGAAGATACATTGTGCAATAATGAAGAATGCGGACTTGAAAAATGTTATCAGTACATGTAGGCTATATTTTGTAATAGTTTTATAAGTTTGAGTCACAAAATATTTCTGCACTGAATTAATGAAATCTGCAATGCCATACTTACAAATGCTTTTAGCTTTAGTATGTATGAACTTCGGATGTTATAGTCCAATTTACTTTTTAAACTTATTGCAGCCCGGTATTCGCGTGGCCATGTTGCGTTTTCCAAAATTGGTATAGTGCTGAATGTCCCAAAATCATCCTGATTGATAACAGCACTATCTCATGTATTATTCGTGTACAGGTTAAAGCCGTTCACCCAGATTTTTACCTCAAGCTCATACAAAATGACATTGCTGTCATGTTCCCCCTCTGCTGAATTGTCTTTGTCAGTTGTGTGAATGGGAGGTCCGTACCCTATCGTAGTGAAGTCCACACTTTGTGCCAATGTCTGTACAATTGGAAATTGAAGCAATCTTATAGCAATCAAATAATGCTGAATAAAGTTGTCGAATTTTTATATTATATTATATTATATTAAGAACGGTGTTTACCTCTGGAACACCATCGAAAACGTAAGAACTTTGTCCAAATTCTGGATTTTGAGTGTTCTCCTCAACTATTTTGATTATTAGCCTAGTATCTGTCTCTTCCTGCAAGAACATTGCAACAAATCAATATATTATTATATTATACAATAGTTATATATACGTATTAGTACATGCACTCACTCCTGTTGTACTTGTGCAAGTTATTACACCTTCTGGAACAACATTTGGATAGGCCTATATTTTGAATATAAATTTGTTATTTTGTCTTCTATAGTATATGTTATTTTGCAGATCTTTATTACCGTGTCAACGATGGGGATGTATGCGCTTATGACATTAATGTCTAACAATAACTTGTCCTCCGATAATTTCAGTTCATTGAAATCAATCAGCTGACCAGAAAGTGTTAAACTTTCAACTCCGGAAATGCTAAAGTTGCATGCCGAAGTTCCTATAATTGCACCCCATTTAAGACAATGGATTAGTTATGTAGTTTGGCTTCTAGATAAACTCAAAGGGCCCTCGATTTTAACGATTGTACATGCGAATATGGAATTTCATTTCCATAATTGTGAGTGCATGGTGAAGCTGAGCGATGCATATCGATACTTTTACTGAATTTCCGACTCCTTGGAAAAGAAATTATAATTCAGATTAGCGTATAAAGATAATATTTGACCATAAATGTGTGTTGTACATAATTGTGTCAGATTTTAACTTATGTTTCATTATAAAGGTACAGACAGGTCTTAATGATTCAAAATATTACGATTGTGATGCTACTATATATAAAAACTAATAAAGTGCAATGAAATTGCAATGTAATATACATCTCTCCTTATACTATTCCATTACGTAAACATATTATAACCAAAATATTTGACTAGGTCTAGTGAAATATTAATGACTTCGTCCATCGCGTCTCTTAATTCATTCAGATGTTTTGTCTTACTTATGTTCAATGAATTACAATTTTATTTTGATATGAAAGATTTCGTTTGTCATTGAAACGTGGTTTGTAGCAAGGTTTTTAGGTAACCGCATGGGTCCAAATCGAGGGCCTTGTGTTTTTCAATGAACATGAAATATTATTTCTTACCCAGGCTGGATCCCTCTAGGACGCCCAAACAAGACGCACCGTCTGCGATATCATAGGCTGAATTGGCACTGTGTTGTCCATATATGCAACCAAAAACTAAAGAGATTTGCAATTTACAAGTCCATGCTACTAAAGTATGCAGATATTGAACATTATGCTAATCGCAAATAAGAAACTCACTCAGTTATACGAGGGCAGAACGAAAAGTAATGCCTGTTTGCCTGTAACTTTTTAGTTTTTGACCGATTTTAAAAATTCTTTCACTGAATGAAAGTTCCATATGTCCAGCACACGGGACAATATTCACTTTTCGACATAGTCCCATTTTTTCCCACGCACACGCGCCAAAGATGAAAAAGTTTTTTATCACGTCTGCGAAGAAGTCTACTGACTGCAGGTTTGCCTGGGTTTCGCGACTTGTGTGTGGCCTGGCTTTGCCGTGTTGCAGAATCGTCTGAAGCCCTGGGCGAACATGGCTCACACAGGCCATCAGTTCCCCAAGCTCAAGGAACACCTCAAGGGGCAGAGATTCACTGGGGATGATAAAGTCAAGCAGCAGTTCGCAAGTGGTGCCGCGATCAGTCGGTAGTTTTCTTCGCCGACGTGATCAAAATTTTGTTCATCTTTGGCGCGTGTGAGTGGGAAAAAAGGGGACTATGTCGAAAAGTGAATATTGCCCCGTGTGCTGGACATATGGAACTTTCATTCAGTGAAAGAAATTTTAAAATCGGTCAAAAACTAAAAAAGTTACAGGCAAACAGGCATTACTTTTCGTTCTGCTCTACTATTAAATCCAAAACAGCGGTGTCCTTGGAACATAACGCACATTGTTGCAAACGGGGTAACCATATATTAATGCGAAAATCAAAAACATTAATACAAAACTGGGTGTAATTTATGTTATTCTCCCAACTCGGTGCATTAAATGAGCATGCGTGGAGGACTTTGTCACATTTATCTTGTATTTCATGGTATTGGACCAGTCTAGTATTTAAACAATGCCGATATGAATTTGTATTTTATAACCAGCTGACTAACATTAAGAGATTTCCGATAACGAAGCTTACATAATCGTTTAGTGTGAATTTAATAAGTGGGGCATACCTGTTTGCGCAGATGCAACTAGGAGAATTAGCACAATCTTCATTTTGATTATTGCACTTTTTTTTCCAGCGATACTACGTTAACTTAGACGGAATAGAATTCAATCACAGATTACTTGTACTTTTATAGTCTTCAGAATGTTATACAATCGAATTTACTTCGCTTATCTTAACTAAAAATGTCGATGGCATTGACAAGATTGTGGCATTTAGGTGCGTCATTCCTCCTGTTATTTAATATCTACAGTATGCGACGAAATTGTTATCTGGCCTGGCTGGTTCCAGGCTCCCGACTCATCATACAAATTCGTTCATGGAAATTATCCTTAGCAACTGTTAACACGCAAAAGGAGTTCATTCATTAATTAATTACCCTCCCAGTTGGAAGTAGCAGAAAGTTGGTTAACGTGGCCACAAGACCCCATTAGGGCAGGCCAACATACTGCATGCAGGATATAGCCATCAGAGATTTTGAAAGTTTTGCACAAAATAGTGACTGCTTGCTTGCCATGGGCAAATTTCATTTCTGGCAAGTTGTGCGCAATGCATCCCTCCATCAACAAGTTCCCGCGACTTTCTTTGAAAATGAATAAAGCCTTTCTTAATGGATCATCTTGATTAGCAAACAAATTTGGAATAATCCGTACCAGCAACTAGGTTCCATAAGAGACGACACGTGTGCTTTGGCTCGATCACCAAGAGCACTCGTGTGTGGTGTCTTATAGAACCTAGCTGTTGGTATGGATTATTCCGAATCTGTTAGCTACAAGTAACTGAACGATGTCAATGACTATTTCTTAATCTTGATTAGCATTTACAAATAGACAACGAATATTCCGATGTGGTAAAATATCCGTGTGTCGATAAAACGATGATAGAGCAATCGATGTTAGCAATTTTGGAATCAAACAATTTTAACTTCGCTTAACCTGGCCAGCAGGTAAGACCGATGTGCCCACGTTAACCGGCTTTGATATGTAGAGCGCCGATTATCCGGATGTGTTGGGACCGAGGGTATAGTCAATTAAGAAAATCAAGCATAATGTACAATGTGAACAAATGTCATGAAATTTTCTTAAGTAATCATGTGTGTTACAGCCTTTTGTCTTACATTAAATGTTATTGCAGCATTTTCTATTCCCATAAGTTGACACTGAAGGGCGCAAAACTGCATTCAGGCTGCACTACCAGTCACCCAAAAACTGCAGAGTAGCCACAGGCTGGGGCGACTCTTGTTATGTGAACGGTTCATGTATTTTTTTATTGATGATGTTCAAATTGTTTTGGGCTGAAATCTGGGAAATTACGTGACAATGACAATGTGGCAACCCTGCTTTCCTTTTCTATATAATATCTTATTTCAAATTGAAAGATAAATGAGTTTTTTTTTCAACTTTAGTGGTAAAATTCTTTCCAGGAATTAGTTATCAACTGCAAAGTATCAACGTCATGTTTTTGCGACCATGGCAAAAGTCCAGTAGCTCTGGATCAGATCATAGACTGCAAAATGTATTTATCTATGCACTATTATCTACTTATAATGTTCTCATAACAATAATCAATTGTCTGAAGCAGTCTGTTGAAATGCATGGGCTTGCTAAGAAAACAGACTTGTCTCCATTTTCTTGTTATAACGTCTGAAGATTAATAAAAGTATATGCACTTCTGAATTATGATCAGCGGTTTTTTTAACTTATCGTCATTCGCATTTAAGATTAAATTCCACTTTTTGCATTGTACTTTATGAACTTCCCTCTGAAAATTGCAGTAATAGATGCGATTAATTCTGAAATTTGTAGTAATTAACATATTCCGGAGTTGTAACAAATATTCAATTAGTGCATAAAATCTCAGAGTTGCTATTGTTTCAAATAATGTATGTATAAACTGTTAACTTTAGCAACAACTTGAGCCGTACCCGTTTTGAGACAAGTTGCATTATCTACGTACAGAATGCAATTTAGGGCAACCACTAAATCGTTACAGTTGAGTCATTTTGTTATATACAATCAGTAGCTTAAATGCCACCGATAATAAATTTACCACCGTGACCGATATTCTACAATTTCTTATAATTGAGTGGTATCACGTGAAAACCTCTGATAATGCCTACATGGTAACATATTTTATATCTGTGTGCATGGCATGTATGTATGTAATGTGTATACTGATGATAACAAATATACTTGACGATAAAGCATGCAGCGTTATAAACCCTTTACATGCATAGTATTGGCATTGAAAAATTAAAATCATCTAAATATAAATTAGTATACATGTTTATTTTATTCAATAATTATGGCGAAATGCCCTTATGTATAAAGACAATCTTTGTAAGGGCGTACTGTAGTGATCGGCGAACCAGGGTAAATTATTAAATTTGTATGAGAAATGAGGACAGTATATGACGACAGTGTTACAATTTGTTTGACGTTAAAATGCCCCGATTTTAAATGCGATTGTACCAAAATTGAATTACGTAACATGTGAATTTATTTTATCGCATTTATTTTAACTATAATCAGTACAAGTATATTCTTCCCTTGTAGCCTACTTGTTTTTCTTGTGTTCGCACCTTTCCTTACCTGGCACCTCCCAGTTAGGTTCGGCCAAGTCGAAATGCGAGCTAATGATATAAGGAAGAAGCAGTTGATGATAGCCAATTTTAGGTTAGGTCTGAATGAACTGTCCATTTTATTAGCTAGGCAAGGAAGGCTTTTTATAGCAGGCTTTTATGCTCAAATTAGATTTGTGGAGATAAAAAGGTCTACATATAAGTTTTATTACAATATTACTTGTTTAAAAAATTCAAAAATATGTATGAATTTGAATGCATGGATTGAATAGTGGAGCATCGACTAATTTCATTTTTTTTTCATTTATTAAATTAATTCTAAAAATAGCATTGTTGAGGTCAATTTATATCTTGAACTCTCCCACCCTCGTGTCAACAATTGTCAAACTTCTTCAACCCCCTTATTTTGTTTTCATAGTTAATTGACGTTCCCTTACTTGCCCCAATAGTCCAATGGAGATTTAAATCTACAGTTTATGCTATTCTTTAGAATTTTATATCAATTTAATTGTGATTTGAATGAAACTTTAAGAATTCGGATCAGAATCTGGCATGTGGAGGTACGAGTATTTTTTCACATTGTTTATTGATTAGAATTCAGAGAAAACCTGAAGCAAGGAAATGTAGGAAATATTCAGACATTTATTGACTAACAGGCAGAAGTACAATTGTGCTTTTCATTGCGTTTGAAGATTAAAGTATGCGTTTTTTGTGTGAATTGCTGAAAAATCTAATGTGAGGACAACTCGAAGGATGCTGTCACGTAAGCGTGTGTATATTCATGAGGAAATTCGTCTTGGGATGCCTGTATATGAGAATTAAAAAAAATCGTTTGAGAATTTTTTAGAAAAGTATATATACAAATCGATGTAAGAAAAACTAACTGCAATTTACCGAAATTTCAAAGGTGACTTCAGCACTCGTATGATTCCAATATCTGTCGTAGTTAGTGAAGTAGAGGACACCAGATTTTGGATCGATTCTGAAGTTATCTCTTAAGATTTGGCACTCTTCTTCATCACCTGCATGCTCTATTAATTTCGAGGGAATATTGCAATATTTATTTGCATGCATATCATTTGTTGGATTAGTTATTTACCACAATTATAATTTATGGAGTAACTCAATTGGATGTTCATTCCATCTTCTTCAATAGCAATTGGATGACTAGTAGGCACTTCGTACTTGTCTGGATATCTTAGCTAAATCAAGAACAGAGACTTCTGAAGTAGCTGTAGATCATCTTACTCCACAAATCATGTGAAAATGCCTTGAACAAATCTAATTTGGTCCAGATTTATAGCGTTTTCATATCCGATTAAGGATTTTTGTAATTAGTATGCTTCCACAGTATATTACGCTAGACCAATTGTAAATATACCTACTTGTTTCCTTGGGTTATTATGATACGCAAGTGTATTTGAATTTAATGGTTGACATATTTCACGTAGTAATTACCATGTCTTTGGTTATGATTGCTGTGTAGTAAGTGGTAGCAAAAGAAAAGTGTGTACTTTGTTGGCTTGGTGATATAACGACTGTAACATCAACCTGTGATGAGTGTTTCAGGTCGCCGTCAGCATTCTGCGGAAAACCCAGAAATTATACAAAACCTTTCAAGATTGCTTCAGTTTTAATGATAATTAATTAACATAATTTCCACAAAACTTTGAACCGTTTTTGCCAATTTCATGTGCACCATTCAAATCCATTACGTAAAATGGTGGAATTTAGTAAGAATTTTGTAAATTGCCTATCATTTTGTAATTAGGACAAATATGTTTCGTGTTGAAAATTTGAAGTAAAATGATTGTATAATGTGAGCATAATTAGTTACTATGCATGCATATTAGGCTTGCGTGACTTGATTATTTTTTTTAGGGATAAGATTGGCAATTTATCGTATGGATCCAGTGGAAATCAAAGTCAGCCTTGCAAGTACCCTACCTACACCTGACATTAAAAAGACCTGTTTTGTGCAGGTAGGCAAATTTCTATATAACCTCGAACTATATGCACTGGCGGAAAAAAATCGCAACACCAAGAAAGAGTTGGGGTTTTTTAACGAAATTTGGACGGATGTTTATACATATGAAAGATCTGTTGTGTTTTCTGATGAACGCCGGTTCTGCCTGGTTGCCAGTGATGGCCGTGTGTTGGTTAGGAGGAGGTCAGGTTAGCATTTGCAACCAACCTGTCTGCGGCCTAGACATGCTGGACCTACACCTGGAGTTATGGTGTGGGGAGCAATTTCCTATGACAGCAGGAGCACTCTTGCGGTTATCCCTGGCGCCTTGGCTGCAAATGTGTACGCCAATCTGGTGATTCAACCCGTTGTGCTGCCATTCATGAACAACTTTCAAGGGCGTCTTTTCCAACAAGATAATGCTCGTCCTCATACCGCTATTGTAACCCAATGGGCTCTGCAGACTGTGGACATGATGCCTTGGCATGCAAGATCACCAGATCTTTCTCCAATCGAGCATGTATGGGGCATCATTGGACGGTAAAACCAGCATTAACCGTCCTTATATTGACCGACCAAGTGCAACAGACATGGAGCTCGATCTCACAAACTGCCATCCGGCACCTGTACGACACAATGCATGCACGTTTGCATGCTTGCACTGCAAATTCTGGCGGTTACACGGGTTATTAACGTACCAGCATCTCACATTCGAAACGGCTGTTCTCGCGCTTTCATTAACCAGTAATCTTGCAACTTTCATCAATTAAATATGTTACCTAGACACATGTATTGCCCAAGTTTCATTGCTCTACAATAATTTTTTCTTGGTGTTGCGATTTTTTTTCCCACCAGTGTATAAGGCATATGCATACAAAACGATATCCATGTTCGTGGAATTTGTTTTCAAGTCTATACACTGCCTCCCTTTAAAAACATAAAGCATACCATGGCTATTAATTTCAAGGAGAATGGACTTTGCGTTGCATCCGGGGCTTTAAGAAGACTTATCTCTGCTCTGTACTGTCTTGGGTAAATCTCATTTATCAAAGTAGAATTTGCAATAAATGTCTCAAAATCGTCCTATTAGACAAACATAATTCGAAATTAAATTTGGTCATTGACACAATTTATAAGACGTATAGCTAGGTGTCATTGTGGTTTGTTTGCTTTACCTCTAGCTGAAAAATTACTATGTTGCTTGAATGTTCGAAATTTTCTTCAGAATTGTCGGCATCCGTGACGGTAATTGTTGAGCTAGGCCCTTTAATTGTGAAGTCCTCGCCAATAGCTTGTGTCTGAAAATGACTTGAATGTTAGTATAAAGTCACTATTATAATTGTATTGGAAAATAGATGCAACTAACTTGTGGGATTATGTAGGCGTACGAGGACCCAGAAAACACCGGTGCGTAATCATTTTCTTCAAGTATTTTAATGATTAGTGTAAACGTAGTTACTTCCTGTTTGGCAAATGATTAGAAAACCTTCAGATATAAAATCGGATTGAATCCCTTATGCTTTGGTAAGCCGAGATGAAAGTCTTGAAGATCCGCCTTCATCAGTTGAAAGAAAGACTGGTCCAGAAACCTCCTCCAATCTTTAGATGGACCATGCAGTCTATACATTCAATCTTAATGAGGGCGGAGCTTCACGTGTTTTTTCTCTCGCTGACCTGACTATATTGCATAGTTAAACTATAACTCACATCGTTAGTGGAATCAACACATGTTATGGTCCCTTCTGGAACAACATTAGGATCAGGCTATGCATGGATTTGAAAGTTAAATAATACAGTAATTGATCTAGAAGATTTCAACTAATAGCTGAAGTAATTTAAATTATTAGATCACCGTGTCAACAATGTTTGAATATGATCTCTGCATATTTAAGTCCATTTCAGTGTTGCTTTTCGTTAGTACCAGGTCATTATAGTTGGAGAGAATCCCACCAGAGAAAGTTGCTGTCAGCACTCCAGAAGTCCGAAATGAGCATGCAGTAAGTCCTGATTTTATATATAGAGACAAAGTTCAGTTCGATCGTCTTTTTAATATTTTGAAAATTTGTATTATCACCTATTGCGGATGTTTCTGGTACACTTAGACAAGATAAACTTTTAGTGAAAGGATCCACTGCTGAGTTTACACTTTTTGGTGTTATGCGACATCCAAACACTAAAGAAATCCAAAACAAATATGGATAGGCAGGGCAGGCATTTGCAATTAAACACTTAATTACCAACTCCATTTGACAGACTTGTTTTCATCTTATTGAACTGCATGTTTTCATACCTGTTATGTCGTCGATAGCAACTTCATCATTTTCCGATTTCAAGTCAGCCTCGATTATAATAGGGCCTGTTGAATCCTAATTGCAAAGGTAGTTATAGTTATGAGAACATATTTCATTTTTGAAGTAGTCCCACCTTGTAATAATTACAGTAGGTTGTTAATTATATTTGAAAATATGTTTACCTGGCCGTCATCAGCACGGGGAACTGTGAATTCTCTAGTTTTCCATTCCGCTTTTCCTTCATATACCATTTCGTCTATCAGTTTCAGTGCTTCTCTGTGACCCATTCGGTAGGCTTTTATATTTGTTGTATTGTATTTGTCAGTGGAACTGCCATTTATGTAATAACGGAGGGAAATGCTTGGTGAATCGGGATATGAAAAGTTGCCACTGTACATTCGTGCTAATGTCTGCGATGAGCCAGCTTGGACTTTAGCTGATATGTATGAATTATCTAAACAAAATGCATTCCCAAATTTGACAGGTCAATTTTACGCGCTATTTCGGTTCACGTACCACAATTAAAATGAATTATTATTTGGATGAACGTATGTATACAGTACCTGAGTCAGATTGTCTTGTCCAGTCTGATAAGTCATGATTTCCTTGAGACCAAGCACATACATCTATCTCAAAATTGCATTGTACTGCAGCATATTCTATATTTTCATGAAACCGTTGATTATTTGCATGCAAGTATTGCCGTATAATGTCCATATATACAAGTATTGCAAACTTACTCTGGGAAAAGACAGCGCTGATTGTCATCGCAGTCAAGAAAAGTTTAATTAAATTTGCCATGATAAATTGAATGTTTTTTTTAAAAAACCGAAGCGACCTATATAAAAGTAATCAAATGTTGGTGTGTTTTATTAGAAAGTATCTTTGACATTTCTTATCATTGGTTTACTTTGTATTGATTACTGGCGTGAAGCTTATTGGTACCATGTCATGCGATTAAGCCTCTTCATGTCGTGGTATGAAATTATAACCTACATTTTTTTATATAGATTAAGTGTTTCAGACCAAAGTCTAGTTTCAGATATAGACATTCTAGTATACTTCAATATAATGAGATATACATAATCAAAGTCAGGTTCAATTTCCTTGTATGTTTCATACATTTAACTCAAATACACAAATTGTTAGACAAATAGCAGTGTAAATCCAAATAGCCTAGATACTACATTAAAGGTGACCTGACATGGCAATTTTCGACATTTTTAATATTTATGAAATTTGAAGGGAATATATCCCACATAATGTGGAACCTTCCTGCAAATATTCAGATTTTTCTGCGTAGCCATTTTCAAACTGTGAGCTGTTGAATCTGCTACAGTGGAGTGACAGTTAGCAGGTGTAGATAAGGAGATACACCTGCTGACTGTCAAATTTCTACATGTATGGGTGCCATCCGTAGCAGTAAAATGGCGAGGGAAAATGGCGGATCGTGCACCTGTGCCGTGGAAGTGCCCCAGGTGGTTATTACAACCAGAAACTGGTTTGAGCAAGTAGGCTTTCCATACTTGGAGTCAACGTCATTGAGTGACGTCATCAACTCAACTGCGCATGTGCAAACATTTCACTCTTTACTCCGATTTGTCTCCAAATATCTCGTAAAACAATTTTATTAAAATAAATTCCAAAAAGTAGTTTCCTTATTTTGTGGTGATTGTTCTACAGTGTCATTTTCAGGGTATGTTACAAAACCTTGTCAGGTCACCTTTAATTTTGATACTGATCTGAAAGATTCACTTTCGAAATGGTACTGTCATTTCTCGTTTATTAGTCGCAACTTATAATAATGGACATAAAATAAAATGTTGCATTACAATTTTAATCCTAATATTCTACGGAACTATGCTGAAAAATAATGAAATAACTAACGTTACAATTGAAAACGTTAATTTTTGAAATTCTTTTCTGCATGCATCACTAATAACACCTGACGTATGATCAGTTGGTCCCATGGTTGTTACTGTTGTCCCATACCAATCAAAATACGCCGTTACGTTAGCATAGTCAATCTTCTGAACTTGATTAACTTGTGTGGCCTAAGATATAATTAGTCCAAATTAAGAAACCATTGGCTTCTTATTGGACAAATAGAGTTCAAACTAATACTAGCCATACTATAATAAAACTTTAAGATTTTATGGGAAAGATATTATTGCTCCTTTCGTGTAATATATCTTACCGAAATTTCAAATGTGATGTTCGGATCACCTGGGAAAAATCCACGTTCGTTTATAAAAGTAAGTTCTCCATTCAGTGCGTCAATTCTAAAATACTTGACGAGGTAACAAACGGGATTACCATCTGCAAATGAAAAAGTTTTTGTAGATAAGGTGGGATTTGTGTTGAATTCAGAAAAACGGGGAAAAACATGATATTTACCACAGTCGTAATTAATAGCGTATATAATTTGTTTATTTTCTCCCGTATCTAAATCATATGCTCTTATTGTTGGTTCTGTTGGAACTTGGTGAGTTCCATAGATTTGTAGCTAATAGAACCTATCATTTATTAGAAGAAACATTACTTTGGCTGGAAATGTAACCAACGTTACCATGTTGCTGGTTATATTTGCAATGTAGTCGGTGTTGGTAAATGCAGGGTCCATGTCATCGGTGTCTTCAAGGTAGATTCTGATAGTCGCAGTAGAAGTTTGCGTGGGATTATTGTCAATATTCTGCGCACATTTATAATTTTTACCAATTAACGCAGTTTTGTTTAAAGTACCATTATCGCATAACACACCCTTGCTGTGATGACAGTTTCGTAATAGTTGTCTTCATTAGTTGGTAAAGATTGAGTAAGTCTAATCGATGCTCTGTACCTCTTAGGATATGCGTTTTCGTCTTCCAATATGGAAATTACTTTAAACATATTGAAATTCCTCTGTGATAGAAAAACCTCAATGCTTTGTTTCAAATTCATTTTATAGTTAAAATTCTATATTGTTTTACCTCTAACTCAAACGTAATGGTGTTACTAAGTGCTGATGTTCCCTCTTCGGAGTTGTCTTTGTCTTCAGCATAAATTTTCACTTCTGTGATGTCAACATCAAGGTCTGTACCCTAGACAATCAGAGTGAGATTTTTTCAACCAAATTGAATCGCGAATATAGGAATTTGTGATATTGCTGACCCCGCACCTCGTAAACTGTAAATATGTATACAGGATACTCGAAAGTTGGTTTTTGAGTGTTTTCTTCCCATACATTTATCGTCAGTGTAAAATCGGATGATTCCTAGACAAGGTAATTATTTATATATATTAATTATCAACAACAAATATTGTTAATTTCATCAAGCAAAAATATAACAGAGTTTTTGCTATAATCACTCATCAGTTTTAATTTGAATTTGCCGGCTGTTTCACTAGTTACATCACAGAAATTGATTTATATCTTGATTGAAAATCAATAAAGTACAATTACTGTTTTTTATCTTAACTTTTTCTGGTTTCGTTGTTAAAATGACTCCCGTTTTAATGCAGTCTCAATGGAGGCTGCATAAAAACTTTGAGAGTTGTGTATACTGTTTGGCCATTATTTGAACTCACCCCAGTCTCATCTTCGCATGTAATTGTACCACTTGGATGGAAATCAGGGACTTGCTATATGTATAGATGAGAATAACGTATTGTTTAATTTAATTTGGTTACCTGAAGAAAAAATAACGCGAAGACAGCAGTATATAGTGTATTACCGTGTCGATAATATCTGTATAATTATTAATCATAATAACATCCAATTGGGAATTTCCTTGGCTTAATTTTATATCGTTAAAATGCTGAAGTTCTCCAGCCAAAGTCACAGAATTCGCTCCAGAGACGGAAAAAGTGCAAACTGATTCTCCTGTTAATTCAATTCAAGAATTTCAACAACAACGAAAGCATTAGTGGAAACTATAACTCGATGCTTAGTCTCCAGTTTAATTTGAGTGAGCTTACAATATGTTTTTTATTATGATATTTACTAAAATTAACGTTTAATTAATATAGCTTTTATTTCTACTGCACCAATCTCATCCGGTACTTCGTAAACATTAGAACAACTCAAAGTCAGTCCATCCGGATCCACTTCTGACAAGTCGCTTTTAGGTTCAAAAACACACTTTGCAAACACTGGAACAATGAAATTCATACATATTACTTGTAGTGTAACTTTTGGCTTAAAATATTTTATTATTAAAGTAATTTTTGTATAATATTGATCTACAGAACATTAGCCTATTCTGTAAAATAACATTTTACATTAACATCAATTATCTCAGCCCTGTTACATTTCGATAATTCATTTTATGAACATTTTTTTATTTGGAGTCCATGTTAATTGGAGTATATATTAAACAGTGCAAAATAAAAGAAAGGAAACGCTTAAATACCTTGATTTACTGCAGCTACAAGAAAAATACCAGCAACAATAGCAAACTTCATCTTCGAACTTCTAAAGTATTTGAACGACAATGTCTCCAATCGAACAATTCCTGTAGAATCTTGTTGTCACGGTTACATTTTTCGAAAACGTATTACTGTTATATACTATATTTGATAAAACATTATCTTTGCGGACATGTTCGTCAGATTGAACGTCATTGTGAAAAGTTTATCGTCAAAATGGCGCAATGATTTTTATTTCCAATCACAGGGCATGAAGTTACACCAAAATGTAATTTCAAATTTTGCAAAGTCAAAGTTGATGTACAACTAGTAATGTTGATTACTAATAGTGGTTCCTGTGTGCAGTATAAAAAATAACATTATTATTCAACTGATATACAGAATAAGTTATATACACTGTGTCCCAAAAAAGGTCACATTTTTATTTGTTAATAATTTTGCGAAAATGTAATATAAATTCACCGAATTTGGTAACAATGTACCTGAATATATTTGAAGTCTTAGTGCAAAATTTCAGCTCAAATTTGGCGAATTTCTATGAAGGTTTTGTAAAGTTATTGACAAATAAAACACGTGGCCCGTTTTTTTGGGACAGTGTAGATACTGTACTACATATGTCTATATTAAGACAACCTTGATAAACGTTGATTCTTATCTCTGCTGATGTTATTGTTCCCAAGCTGTTGTCACCCGTATTCTGCATATTTAAAAAACAATATTAGTCTTGGAAATTCGCTGACTTGCATATATTTAACATTATCATATGCACCTGCGCAATTAAGTTAAATGTGAAAAAATTCTCTGTATACAAAGGGCCGGTGTCCACTATACGAAGTACTGCTCTGTATTTGTATGGCCAGTCCCTTCTGACAAGAATTGAACTTACTTCAAACATCTTCTTCATGTCTAAACTTCCCTGTGGATCCGTGTAATATGAACGTGGAAAATGTACAATATTATAAACAAATGTTAATGAATCGAAAAGTTTATATATTTAAATAGGTACCTCTATCGTAAACTTTATTTGAACTGATGGATCATGCGGATTCACTTCAAAGTTGTTATCTTCATCTGTTGCGTAGATTTCCGATCTTTCTGTAAAATCCGTTCCAGATTCAATATTCTGCATTCAAATAACTAACAGTAAAATCTGTTTCTCTTCCTTTTTGAGCAATATCGTATCATAAAGTTGCTTACGTCAGGAATGTCATAAGTATAAGTAAAATAATCAAATTCTGGTGCTTGGGTGTTTTCCAACATTATTTCCACATTAATTTGATCGCTGGTAACATTCTGCAAATTGAAAGTAGCTATAGTGCGGTTAAATAAATTGAATATATTGTTAATTTTAGAAATACCCCATCCAAATCTGTACACAGCAGTGTTTCTGTTATTAATGGAGACTTCAAACTTGGTTTCGCCTGTATCAGATACAAATTAATGTTATTTTATCAATCGCAAAGCATACCAGTTGAATTTTTAATAATATATACCACGTCTATTAATGGACAGTAGTAGTGGTTCATTACAAGTTGCACCAGAAATGTTTCGTTTTCCAAACTGGAATTCCTTAAAACTAATTCATTGTACTCAGCCAATAAACTTCTTTCTTCAAATGAAATATCGCTCGCGTTAAATGCATAAAATGAACAAACGGTTCTGTCTGTGGGTAACAAAAAAATCAGTCACTAGTTACTTGTGCTGTGAGGGCAAATTCTTTTTCATGATTTCAAAAGTAGTGGAAAATATGGAAATACCAGCAAGATGCATAATTTACTATTTTTCACTTGCTTTTATATTTCGAAGATTGCATTCATATAATACTTACAATATCCTGTTGCCCCTGATGCTTCAGGCACATGGTGACATGTTATTCCTGCAGTCCTATTTTCTCCATTTACCTCAGAATTGCGAGAAACTTCTCCATAGCCACACAATGAGTTTGCTTATTAATATATACAAATCACATTCGTAAATCCAGCAACAATAGTACACTGTACATTGGGAGAGCATTTCATTTACTTACCTGAATAAGTTACACTAAAAAGTACAATTAGAACCAATGGTTGGAATCCCATGATATATCTGTATCCTACGTAGACAATTAGCTCTGATTTCACAAAGATTCTGTTTGAAAAGATCGAACTAAATGCTTTCTCCTTTTATACTATCTGAATGATAAAATGCAAACATTCTCCTTACGCTGCAATAATGGAGGTAATGAGAATTATGTGATTATTATCTCAAAAAAGAATGCGATTTCTTTTATTTCAATTATTGAACCTTGGAACATTTCAGAATTCCAGTATCGTAGATAATGAACCTGAACTTGGAAGTTTTGGTTTCTTGTAAACGTCCCATATGTAGGGAATTAACGAATGTGAATGTTGTCGATTTTAATATCTACTACCTGTGTTTGACAACTGGGAGGTCGATTTCAAGAAAACTGTTTGTTAATTCTTCTAACATGTTCCGAATGAAGCAATGTATGTTCTGTGAAATGGTCATGAAATTCTTATCATTAATTATCATTCAATTCCTTGATACGGAGCGAAGGAAACGCCCATTAACTGCTAAGCCACTTTTGAGAATTTAATTCTTGAAATGTTCTTTATATTTAGTTAAGTCTTGTGATTTCTAAGGATAACGTTCTTCACAGCTTGTCAACCCAATACAGTCTTGTAGTTACAAAACACTGCATTATCTGTTTAAGTTAAGACTCGTTGAATCAGCAGATAAGGACGACAAATGTTAATCTTTATCTTTACCATTCAATACATTTTGTAATTTTACATTATTTTGAACTATTCATATATTTAAGCTTTGGTTAAAGATGTAGAAGACACCATGTAATTATTATGATTAAAAAAGATTGAATATTATATATTATCAGTCTTTTTTTATACTGAGGATAAATATCTACAAGGCTCAAGCAATTGAACTGTTTCTAATCTTTAGATTTCTAATCTTGATACATATAGGCCTAAAAGAGAAACATTGCTCTTATCTGTTTTAAAAAATATATTTCGCTTGAAATTCATTAAATGTATTTTAAACCTTTTCTTGCAATAATAACATATTGCCATAACAACTGGTTAGTTTTTCTCATGTCTTTGTTAAAATTCTAATTTTAGTTAACTTGTAAACATGCAGTATAAAAATCGAATTTCAATGTTCAGTTGTTAAACTTCAACAGAGTTCGCACTTTGCAAATAAGTTATTATCAGCTGGACTTACAAGAATCAAACAAAATCCATTGTATGGGATACCATCGGTTTTTATTTCCAAATTCACATTTGTAAAGACATACATATGCTAACAAATTTGAATGACTAGTCAATACTGTATCTTCAGTCGAGGAATCTAACTTGCAATACTACTTCCGTTGGGAAGACTTGTCCCACAGGATTCTAAATGAACATAGGAAGAAGTTATTAATGACATTGTTTTCCGTTAAATATTTGCTTTGGTTTGATTATAATTAACTTGCCGTAGCCTGGATGAGTGTAGTTGCCAAATTAAAGAAAGTGGGTTCCTTGAGAATTACATGGACTTGGTACGTTCTTGGGTAGCCTGTGTCTATCAGAACTGTCTCAATGCCAAAATTGGCTTGATAATCCTGCAAAAAACCCACATATTTTATAAGTACGTGCTGCATATTCAAAATCCTATGAAATTTAATTGCTGACTTATTATATTGAAATATGTTCTTGCATTTCTTAACTCTGATATTTTTTTAGACATTAATGAAGAGAATCACGAGAAAATTAAACGTTTAATATGTATAACTATACAACTATAACTATAACTATATAAATACCGTAATTTGAGTGAGAATAACGTTGCTTTCGGTTGGATTTTTGCTATTGTCCCTGTCAAATACCAGAATTGTTACATTGAATGCATCCGTTAGATCTGTACCTGCAGGTAGAGTCTGCAATAGTTTTTAAAAAGATTGTAAGAATATATTAGAATTAAATTTCAATTTGAATTCGGTTGCATATATATGTACCCTATTCACGTCACGAATGTCATAACTCTCTTGATCAAACTGTGGGTTGTTGTTGTTCACTTCTTGAATCGTAACGGTCAGCGTGGTAGTGTCTGTTCCTCCCTGCAAAATGATAATTACTTTCAACCTTTCCACGTTGATATCGCACTTTTTATTGATTATGAAGTTTTCATAGAGAATCAAGTCGCCCTTTGGGATATACGTACAATGAAGTATTTTGTTAATAATTAACTTACCTCAGTGTTAACACATGACAGTGTTCCAGTCACTCCATCGGTGGGATCAGCCTTGAAATGAATATTGAACGTTTATTGTTATATATATTTCTTTTGAATTTGTTTTGCCGCATATTGTTGAATACAATTACCGTGTCAACAAGATTGGACAGGAAGGACTTGACAAGTACTCTCACTATGATCGTGGTTGTAACAGTCTCACTTATTGAAAACGAATCTTGAATGTTGTGAGGTGTACCGTCATTGAGGAGCAAAATTCCTGCTGCTCCAGAAACTATAAACTCGCAAACCGACTGACCTGTTTGATAGAAATTGAAGAATTCAAATGAACAAATAAATCTGTAGTTTCTGTGCTATGTATGAAGACATACCAAGTCCTGTGTCTTCAAGTACATCGTTACAAAATACACCACCGGTTTCAGAAATGAATGCATTTGCAGTTACAGGCTCATATGTGCAAACTGCGGAAACTGGAGCAATTGCAACAACAAAAAATGTATAATTTAGGCTCACTAAATGATTTTTTAAATCCTGAGTTCCGTTTAATTCCTAACTTACCACTGGCTACTGCAGCCAACAATGCGATAACTGCGACCAAAGCTTTCATTGTTGATATTTTGAAGCTTTGTGTAACGATTATGTGGTTTTACCTAGTCTGTCTCGCAAGAATTTAGTGCAACGTTCTTGAGAAGAAAGCCCCATATATATATCCAAATTTCGTGTGAAAAATGAGATTAGATGTTCCAATATAGTGCCTATAATCGAGATGTGAGAAATTTTCAGCAGATCAAAGTACTTTTTCGAGCAAGATTACATTTTGGAAACTGTTGATATGCTGCACGTGTTATATTTGAGACAATTGGTGTTGCTCACCTTTCAAAAATACAAGCTTGAAGATCTAAATTACAAACGCTATTTGGGTTACACAGCAAGTATAGGATAAGTTAGAAAAAATGATGTACTTCGTAAATGAATCTTATTGATTCAAAGTGCACAGAAACCTTTTAGATTATAATGGGACATGATCTTTATGTTCGTATCACAAATTATGAATTGTCTGTAAACATCACCGTACAGGGATAAATAAATTTCCATTTCTCGATATTGATTCGACGTTTTAATCTCAAATCATGGCCTATACTTATATTAATATGATTTACTCCTCAAATCATCCGCGAAGAGTTTATTTTCGCACCTTGAAAACTTCGATGAAATTTCCAATGTTGCGTAGGATTATGTTCCAAATTACACGAAGGACAATGATAGATATATATCTAAAAATATAGAGATAACCTTTTAATCGCAGGCCAAGATGATATGTACTCAATGAAGATTGTTAAGTTTCAAAGCAAAAGTTTAACAAGAAAAGTAAATACAAATTTAGTTTCAAATGTTTCCAAATAATTTTGTTGTTTTTTTGCAAATAAGTTTCTGTTATTAGATTATGCTGCTTGATCGGCAGAAAATGTTTTTCTGACAGTCTCCATAAGCTCTGCAAACGTTAGTGTTTCGTATATTGTGACAACTATACTTCAAACACCAGTAAATGTATTTATTTCCCATGCGAATTCTGTTTTTGAATTTTTGTGACACGATTCACCGAACTTTTTAGACGCACCACGTATATACCATATCGTCTAGCATCGTTAAGTTTGGTTTGAATTCCAGTCGTTCTTGATAGTTTCTCAATTTCTGTGCAAAGATTCAGAATCAACTGTTATTTTTATTTTATTTTAATGCAATATAATTTCATTTTGTGAAAGGAAAAACATGGCGGTTTTCCTCACGTGACGTCAGTAGCCAATGACAAATATTTTGAACGGAATTGGCCGAAGTGACACCTGGCGACGTGCGTTTGAACCTCAATCCTTACCAACAGCGCTTCTAGCAACGATCTTCTGACCATATTTCTTTTTTCCCCCCTCGGTATTTTTCCTAATTTCCGGCAATTTGCTCGCAGCCGACAAAGAATCTTGGCGAAAAGTGAATGGTTTCCGCAAATAATACGGCTGAGCAATCCTCACTGAAATATATGTAGTGGTTTTTTTCTCTATAAATAAGACCGCGCGCCGGAAGCTATCAACGCGGTCGCCATGGCCACTGGGGGAGTTGACTACAGTTTTTTTTTATACGTGAACATCCGCTCGTTTGACGGAAGTCAACGGAAGTAAGTGTAGGCGAGCCCAACACGCGTGTTCCACGTGGGGCAAACCTCGTTGTCATATTCAATCCAACCTATCAATCTGGAAACATCCCACTGACATTCCCGCATTTTCCATCAGAAATAACTAAACAAAACCATATATTTTGCTGTCATCGAACGATGTAATTGTTTGTTTGTTTTTTATTAAATGTATAATAAGATCATTAAATGCGTTCGTAAGTGTTTCCTTGAAAACC
>WWPM01015248.1:0-13299 GCA_023279145.1 Glomeris maerens | reverse complement strand
GTGTGTGAAGTATATAGTATAGTGTGATATACTACATATGGTGAAAACAAGCGATGATATGAAGAATTATGTCTACTTCTAATGGGATAAATGACGGCAGTGTTATTCCTACAATCGTGACCAAGATATGAGATTTTTCGAGCTTTTATGTGGAAAGAATTCCGCGCACTTCGGAAGCCATTGATCGTCCCCCTAACAATACGACACAATTCACAGAAGATACTGCAAACAAACGTGATGAGCACGCAAAATGTTTTTGCCTTTATGGCTGAGGGATCGTCGTCCCAATGACTGTTATACAGTCCCCATACCAATTGCCAAACAAATGTCCACTGACCACCACTTATTCATATCCAAAAAAGCTATACCTCGTTTTCCTTATGCAATTCATTTCATTTATTGTATGTGATTTGCTTTGGCTGTGCATTTTTCCCCATGCAATCTTTCAACTGTGTTTTTGAATATTAGTATAAATGACTTTGAATATTATATACTATAGTGTGAGCGTTTTGAGGCCTAAACTGTTTTACGAGCCATTTCAGGGATCTTATGGCTCTATTGAGATGTTCAGTGGATAAGTTATGACAGGATAAATAATGATAAATAATGGAACTGAGCACTTTTATGTTCCTGTTTATTTAGAGAGAAGATTTATCCATAAAACAATTGATGTGATTCTATAATCTATATGATACAGGTACTTGTTTTTTTACTTGCAGGGTAATTTCACTTTGCTTCAGTTTTATGAGACAAGTAATAGCTAGTTAATATATAGTATATACTCGAGGTTACGAGCCGTGAAATTGCATTGGAGACATTGAAATGGACGCCAAAAACCGATTTTGTCAAATGTTGTTGTACATTATATTAATAAACAGTAATTGTTTTAATTTTGAATGGATAGAAAAAGTTAAGTTGTGCATTTATGCTCCACTTGTTTGTCTTTTTGTTGCGGATCTGCATTACTGCCATTGACCTTGGTTGAAATTTGATGAATGATTTAAGTTGATTTGGACATACTGCGAATATGTAAAGTGGTTAGATACTGTGACTGGAATTCAGGAAAATGCTGACCTTTGTAAGTGCATGCAGACGATTTAAAGATGTTTTTCTTTTTTCTTTTTTTGCAGACAACATTCACGTTGTCTGATAAGTAATATGAGACTGAACCTGTGAAAATTTTCCATGTCTGTGCAAAATAAATACTGTCCTTTTGGAGAAAAGATATTAAATTTGTTAAAAAAAACATATTTCTATTTAAATTCACCACAATTGGATTTCATTGGGAAATCTTGTCATAGAAATTCTTCTGCAATTTTCGTAAAATGGTGAGTTAAAGTTGGTTTAATTTATGATGACGTCACATCCATACCTCAACCATATCCTTAAGCCTGCCACACACGTACAGTTAATCCTCAAGGATTGGACTGCTTTGGTGGCCCAAACCCGCTAAGACGTTTTAAATTTGAATTTAAATGTTTACCTTAAATGCACAAATGCTTTATGTTTTGAATTTAAATGTAAACTTTATTTTTCGATTTATTTAATTCATTCATGATTGCAATTTTGACTTGGCGCATTTGGGCCATCGTACCAGTCCAATCCTTGAGGATTAACTGTACGTGTGTGACAGGCTTGAGACATACCACTGATGAGTTAGCATAGTATATATGATTAAAGAAAAAAAACAGAAATGACATTTAAACAGCAAATGATAAAATTAACCTCTGACTTTTATGCAGATTAATATAAACATTTATAATCTCAACAATTCTCAAGATTCTGAATACCACTGAATAAAATACATCTGACTGAATAAAATACATCTGACGGAATGAAATTATGATCTTACGAAACTTTGGAATCGCTGCTACTTTGTATATATAATATACAGTTTATAGTGTATGTGTAAGCTATGCTGAGAAGTAGGCCTATATGTATGTCTGAAATCTTTCCTGACAATGGTTTCCGGATAACTTCCGGGTGTTGCGTAAGAAACGCCATAACAAGTGCACAAACAGGACATGAAACATGATAAACATACTATGTTTGATTTAATAAATATAATTTCAATTTCGCCATAATGCAATGGCCATGTATTGGTCTTCTGACAAGTGTGTATACATGTTATGCAATGTATTTTGCAACACACGGAAGTCACCTGAACATCCGGTTTTTGTCTAGACACACTCCTCAAGTTCAATCATAACTGATTGGTTATTTAATAATAACAAATATCATACCTATGTATATAGAATTGACATTCTTTGCTCTGAAATTTCCTCAAATAAACATCTATTAATATACATCTTGTTTTAACACTTACATGTAGAATAATTACCCTAATTAGTATTTAAATAACGTAGCTTATTTACTATTCAGTGTATTATTTTAATTTTGCTATATTACAAAAAACAAATTTTTCAAAATTCCAATTACTAAATATTTACTTTGTGTAATAATATTAATATAACTGCTGTTTAATATCTCGAACAAAATGAAACCACGCAATGTATATAATTACAAACTTGCATGACAGATGCATATTGTACCTATTTATTCAGTTCATTAATTTTATAAAAGTGCAATCATTTTAAATAAATTCAAGATACCAATTCTTTATATAATGATTCATTCTTCGTTTTAGATTCTTGGAAATACGAGGTTCATGCAATACAATGCCCTGAAGATGACCTCATGAGCATTTTGAAATATGTAGACGAATAACTGTCAGTGTTGGGATCCATATATGTCAAATATCTCGTTTTTCAAACAAACTTCTCATAATGACAACATAATTTGCATTGATTTTCGTAAATTTTGCTTTCTCACACCAGAAGGTAGAAAGACAACTTCTAAAAACCTATCCTATACCGTTTTCATGCTCAAGAATGCCAGAATTGCTCGTGAATATGTATATAAAAGCACTTCTTCATGCTTCTTATCCACAACAAATTGCCTGTTTCACATGCTTTTGTGGTGCTCCAAAAGAGTTAGTGGTCTTTGTATGCAATAATTTGACCTGTTCTCTACACATTTATCTTTTTCTTTTCCATCCCCTGCATTGCATACTTCTCAACATCTATCTATCTATCTATCTATCCGTCCATGGATATACATGCCCTAACTTGTGACCATAGCTGTAACATGAACCAGTGTGTGGTGTGAAGTATTGGTTTCGCTTCAAAAACCGCATGGCCACCCTCATGCATGACAAGATGGCCGCCAAACTCTACAAATTTCTTCTTGGTCACAGCCATTACAAAACCTCCCATCCTTCTTTTCTATCTGTGTTAGCTCATAGTTCTTTGTTGTTTTTTTTTTACTTCATTTCATGCACTTGGCAAGAGGCAAGAAAACAATAAAGAAAAAACAAAACAAAACGCCAGGAAAGTATATAATCATGTTAACAATATGTATGCGTGCAGAGAAGAGCCGTAGGTAGTCGTCGGCACCAGCGATAAATTGTCAATTTGCAGCACGAGGTTGGCCATTTTTAACGACGAACCTATATATATGTTTTGCATGAATTAATTTTTTCATATATATATATTTTTTTTCTCCCACTTTGTTCAAAGAATACATGTTGAGGGCATCCTATTCATTAAAATTCACCGATTGAGGAAGCTTCATGCAACAGACCCAGAGAGAGGCTCTATATGGCTGTATAATTTATAATTGCACTTTTAAAACGTTGTGCAAACCATTACAATTGTCATGAATTGCCCATTTCACGCACTTAATGTTTGAAACCGTTTTGAAAGCTGCAAATTGGTTGTGAGGTTTTTCAATTTGTTGCATGCATATGGGGCAGTCTGGAGAATTATACAATTGCTGTGTATAGTTGTTTGGCAGCTATTATAGTATGTGAAATACCTTCATGTCCGTACTCAAGGTTGCACTAATAAATTTCTAATTGAGCTGGAACTTTATCCTGGTGATTCTTTAGATTTCTTTTAATCAAATGTAACAGATATGTCATTGTAATTTGTAAAGATATGACTTTATTTAATCTAAATCTTGGAATCAGTGCAACTTTTGAGTGTGAACCGACTGTAATTTTTCTGAAGTATGTGCCTATGGAATTGAAAATGTAATTTGTATATTTGTAAGAAAATACTTGCAATGGTAGTCATACAAAAATTTGGACACTGAGAAAGTAATATAAACAGTTTTACATTAAACGCATAATATTTCATCTGTCAATTATATTTGTATTTGCATATAGACTTTGAATTGTCACGAATGTAGTTAAATAATTACATATAATTGCAATTTAAAAACATTTAATGTTTTCACGGATTTTTACAAAAAAATGTAGAATATCCTCGAGTGCATAGTGTCATAAATGTTATATTTGCATGTTTACTGAAAAGTTAAAATGGGCAATTCCATCTTATGTAATGTAATATTCTTTAAAATTGCTGCTAGTGTACTTAATTGAGTTTGTAAAGAAATTTGCGTCTATTTGATGGAATATTTATTGTTTTTTTATTTCCTTACGACATTGTTAACATATTCACATGATTTCGCTCAGAAAATGTTCCAAATATAGTTGCATTTTCAACTAGCTGCATGTCATTACGGGCAAGGTGCATAGCTCAGACAATTCTGCAAACAACAGATTTGACAGTAATTTAAATAGTTGTCGTCCTTGCATATCTTGGACATTTTTGAAACGTACGACAGCTAACTTTTAACGACTAGTTTGTCTTCTGTGCTTACATAAGTTTGCGAAATACGCGTTCAGGATTTCAAACGGGACATTCAAATTTTTCAAATTGCCCGTATATCACCACAACTTTTTTTAAGTCACGAAAATAGTTTTACCTTTAGCAAAAATTCATTTTTTTATTACTCTTAATGGAATAAAGCATAACCACTGAGAACTCCAACACTTACACAATCGTATGAATGAAAAAATATTAATTTCTATTCTTATAATTTTGATTTGTAAGTATACATATATTGGAAATTACAGGCTACTATATTGAAAAAAAATTGGTTTTGGATAATTGAGATGTTCAGCAATGATATTGCATAAAATATAAGCATTTCCCCCCATTTTATTTTCTATGGAAATAATTCTAGCATACTTATTATTATTATATTTGAAAGCTTCTGTGATTATATTTATATGCTGATGCTCACATCGTAATAAACCACCTTATACCTCCCACCCTTCACTTAGCATCCATAAAACTTGTCTAAATTGCAATGCAATATACCTACATAGAAGACCAACTAAAAATGCCACACAGCTAGCAATTGCGTATTTCTTTCAAATTCTGTAATTCTATAAGTTTTACTCCATTCAAGATTAATTAGCTTGATCTGTTTCTGAATTTTTAAATGAAATAGATATAGTACTTGTACTTTAATAGTTTCAAAACGATACTGGATTTTGTTTGCCGCTTGTAATAGGTAAGATATAGCTTTTAAGTCATTTAATGTAGTAAGTAAGAAGGTATAGGAGCTATAGAGATGTGCGGTCCCTTTATAAGGGAATAACTGTTGTATGCAGGGTGGTAAATTCCACACACACACACAGTTATGCCAAGAAATCCCGCCTCTATGTATATACAGTACTCACTTCCTTTTAGGACCTCCCTTTTTTGGCTCACATCAGATATCCAACCCCAAACTAACCTACACTTAAAAGTTGTATGGAGAAAGATAAAAATGTCTTCGTATTTTTCCCCCCAAAACGTTTATAGCTTCATTCACAGTTGGATTTTATAATTACTGATTAAAATGTATTTTTGGATGTTTATACCCGGATATCAAGAGTTGTGAAGTTACAAATGAATTTCCATATATGCCATTGTAATTTGTGAGCTAAAATTTAAAATTGTGCAAATAAATGACAAATTGTGGGATTTAAAATATTTTGGTAAACACATCTGTCTTGGTACTTTTGCAGAAATTGAAAATTTGTTGTGGGATATTGCAAATGTACGACTGACTGTATGTATGACTATATATAGTCAACTATGAACTTTAATTTAAAGCATTTTTCAGCCAAGTTATATTAAGACAATTTATGAGCATTAATTGTTATTGACGAAACGAAAGGACAAGAATGAATGTGTGTAGGCCCTATAATTTGGCCGCAATAAAATTCACTTGTATGTCATTAAATGGATTTCTCCGAAATGCCTATAAGAGAAATTTATGCATGATTACTCTTCATTCATCGAGTTTTACGCGAAAAAGCGATCTGAATACTCAAATTCTATTGCGATTAAATACAAAATTTGCATCTGTTGGCAGATCAAATTTTGAATTTAATCGCAATTTACATTTTTTTTCTCAAATCAGAATGATAAATTGATGCTATAAATACGACTAAACTCTTGTGGGGAATACAGTCAGTATAAAATTTATTTCTCATGTTCATGGATAATAGATATGTCTGGTTAAAGTCAGCTTCAAAGTGCTGATTCAGCAACAAAAAATCTTAATGGCATTTCACTAAACAATTACACGTTGAATGGCAAAGTTCGGCGTGAAATGAAATGAAAACTAATTCCAGCATAAAAATCATTTTGTTACAAATACACTATATTAAAACTAATTAAATTACCTTTGTTCCTATACAATTCCTAGATAAGCACATATATGTACAATGAAGTGCATAATGAATATGTACAGAACCTGTTTGTTATATATGTATACCAAACATTTTGCACCACATGCATTTGTAAGTTACAAATCCGGCTGTTGCTGTTTTCAATACAGAATAAAGTGCATGTTATCGAAATGAAATATAGAGGGTTTTATTAGGGCAACTTACGAATAGGACGGCGATGACGTCCACGTTCATGACGCCGGAGCTGTGCGATGCTCAGATGGGGTTGGGACACAACACCAGCACCGTGCTGTGAGATGACGGTGGAGCAGCTATAGCTTAATGCAAACACACCCACGCAATCATGATGATTTCGATCATGATCGGCACCGGCGTTGGCCAATAGATCTCCAGCATGCCGTACTTGGGCCGTTTCTCGTTCATGTCGGCCCAATACAGCTGCCGACAACAGCAATTATCTCGCATGGACACTTGGAGATTTCTCAAACCAAATCTGGGGCACTTTTACCGATTGGGGGCGTGTACTTCCGCTTTCATACACAATATTATGTATATCACCTCTCCACTTGATCTTCTTAGTTCTTCTTCCTACTCCTTGCTCGTGTCTTATATAACTCCCACCTAGCTCCCAGCTCCACGCACCGTTACACCACTTTCTCCTTCCTCCTCCTCCTCTTCTTCTTCTTCTTCCTCTTCTCTTTCTCCTCCACCTCCACCTCCACCTCCACCTCCTCCTCCTCCTCCACCACACCCCCTCCTCCTCCTCCTCCTTCTTCCTCCTCTTCTTGTTGTTGTGCCGTTGTCTATACAGTAACTACAGCAGCACTTCCATTAGCCCCTCACCATGCAGAGATTCCAGCTGCTGCTGCTGCTGCTGTTGTTGTTGATGATGATGATGAGATGTACTATACTCCAAATGCAACTTGTTGATCTGTCCTGCAGCAGCGCAGAGCAGGAACAGGAACAGGAAAACGATGAGGAGCAGTTAACAAAAACCAAATCTCCAATTTCTAATCCTTATGCGAGAACACTTGGGTTGTTTCTATTGAATTAAATGTTATACTTCAGCAGCTGTATTTAGTTTTTTGCTGCTGCTGCTGCTGCTGTTGGTGTTGCTGTTGTTGGTGGTGGTGGTGGTTGTGGTGGTGGTGGCGGTTGTAGTGGTTAGTGATGGTGATGGGATGGAAATCTCAGAAGAGCATGTGCCGTGCATGCATGCATGTGCACCAGCATGCAGGAAGAGACTGGGAGGAAAGTTGGTTGGAACTCATGACGATGGTTGTTGGCGGTGTGATCAAGTTGGAAAGTTACAGTGTTATAGGTGAGGAGAGGAAGTGGAGGAGGAGAGGTTGGTTGGAAAGAGGGAGGAGTTTGGAGGCGCGAGTGGCGACTTTAAGTTACTCGGGAGGTGCTTCTTTGGCCACTTGAGCACAACACGAGTTGCGGTGGCTGTATGTACATATAACACCAGGCCAAAAAGCATGCTCGTCTCGAAATAGCTGCGATGATGAAACAACTTGCGAGGCGCCAATTACGAGCCGCAGTTGCCACCCTCTTGCTATTAAGAACTTGAAGCTTCTTCTTCTTTACTTCTTTTTCCCTTCGAGCACTTTGATTAATCGCAGCAACAGATAATCTTTGGGCTGGCTTTTGTTTTTCCCGCGTAATTGCTCGTGTAACACGCACTGATCTTCGTTGAAAGCTGATCATGGATGTTATGAATGGTATACATATACATATACAACAGTTTTGATTTATATAGTATATACTAGTACACCTCGTCATCACTATTTCATAGTGCTACTGTTGTATACAGTACAAAGTTGAAAGCTGTCTCGTAGATATGAGACAATTTCATCTCCCTTCAAACTTCTAATTAGATATATCGTGCATTTGTAACAATTACTTACACTATATGTCAGCTCTTGTTATTGGCGTTTTGAATTTGGAGAGTATCTGTATAGTACACCCTATAGTTTTGTTATTGAAGGAATGTGTGTATATTTAATAAGAATTAGTACGTGGAAGAAAATTATGTTCATTATCTTGGCAGTATATTTTAATTGTCAGTTTCCTTATCATTGAGGGAATCTGCGTTGTTGTTTGAGCAACTGAAATTTTGCAATCGTAAAACTGTTGTTATGGTAATATACTTCTTTGGTATTCCAGTAATACAGGTAAATTTACATTGCCTCATTAAAGCTAAATGAGAGCATAACATATGTTCTTGTTCATATTTGATTTCAGAAGAAATTAACACTGATGTGTGGTGGCATGCTTCACATTACAAATCCCATTACTTCTCGAGCTTAATTTTATATTAAAGAAAACTAAATTTAGTTGCGCAGGAATTTATTGTACACATACATAAAAAAGTTGCATGCATGATGCTTCTGTAGTATTTGCAAGCATGAATGGCTGAAGACAGGTGTGAACGAGTGAAAACCGTGAACAATGTAGATTATGGAAAACCAAATTGGCTAGGCTTAAATGTTAAAGTTGTTTTTGTCTGAATTTAATTTATTGAGGTCAAAACAATGTTTGCTCGAGTTCGTTCTTCCGTTTTGAGATTTCTCCAAAATTAGTTTTTTCCTTGTCCCGCCTCTAAGTCTATGACCAAACATGAACATTAGTCATTGAAATAAAGACAAACTTAGTGCAGCAATTTAGTATACCAATGTAAGATTTTCTTAAATTGCTCTTCCCGTCACAAGAAACAATAATATTGTCTAATGAGAAAATTGAGTAGGTCAAGGAGAAAGAGCTTCTTTTCATGAGTAAATATTTCTCACTGTTATTACGTCATATGTGGGAAATAACGGTTATTATACTTTCATTGACCTTCATTTAGCAATTGGCAGGGTCATGCAGTTTGCTGCAAAAACAACATAAGCAACATTGGCATTGAAGCACACGTGCCATGTGAAAATTTGACTTTGAAATTCATTAATAACGGATTCTCAATTATTTCAGCTAAATTCTAAAGAATCCTGTTTACGAAAGAAATGAAATTAATTTGTTCTCCATTTTAAATATTGCAAACCAACTTTTAATTCAATGATTTAATCCTTAAAATATTAGAGTAAAAACAAGAAATGCGACTTGTGTATGTTGAAATGTGGTTTATTCAATATTTTGTAATTTCTTGCAACATCTTTAATATTAGATAGCTCTTTGATATTTCAATTTTTTAATCAATCTGCCCTGTTTAATCTTTGCAACATTTCCCCGCCCTGCTGAGGATATTTATCAATATAGATAAGAGTTTAATGTATAGATGATCAATAGGTTGTCCAAATGATTTGATAACCGTGTCACATATTGTCTGAGCCTAATGAAAAATTCAATGCCATTGCAAATGCATTTTAATATTTGTCTCAATTCAAAATGAGGTTGTTGAATTTGCTTCACAATTAAGCGAACTGTTGTATGGCTGCATGTACCTACTCTTGAATAACTTGATTAATAGAATTAGATGTCCAACAATGAGTTAACAAGTTGATACCTGGGTGTTCCTTCAGGTTTTTCACATTTAGGAGGAAGTTGGGAGAATTCGTACACTTCATAGATGGTTCCTGGGAATATTTACACCCAGGTGTCAGTGCGAGTTTTGTTTTGGCCCGGTTTCCAGTTTGAAGAAGGGTTGTGTGTATGCGTGTGTGTGGCTTCCTCTTCTCTTTCCTGCCCAAAGCTCAAACTTGAATCGAGGAAGTGGTTAGTTTGTGTTTGTATGTTCACTCTTGGAGTTTTATGTTTGTCTGTACATAATGTGTGACGGTATTTCGCTATGTCAGCCATGAACCCAGCAACCACTAAATCAGGCAAATGACAAATACTAATTGAGCTAACCTCACTTAAGAATGTATTTCTTTTACAAAAATCAAAGCTAGTAATTAAAAATTAAATTCTACAAATTAATTTAAAAATCAATTCAATGCCCGGATCATGAAAATTAAAAAAGTTAGTTCAGATTCATAGATGAAGAATGTGATTTAAAACTTGCAGATGTTAAATGCATTGAATATAAGCTATAGCCATCTATAATGAAGCAATTGAAAATTAACTGTAGTTTTGGGAGCAACTGAGCATATAATTGCAATGTTTTCGTTCACAATTAGCACACAAATATCAAGTTTCTTCCTCATTCGCGCAAAACGCATCTCTGTTTCCATGCACTCCCTTTTCCCGTGAAATAAATTATTTAGAACTTCTGCATTACGTATTACATTGTGCAATTTGCAATGTTTTTCCACTTTTCACATTTGTTCATCAAATCCTGAAATAAGTAACACTTTGTCAAATGGGATTTTCCATACTTTTGTTATTTTTCTTTTTTACCTGCATGTAAAAATATCGAAATTTTATCCTGGAGCTATTATTAGTAGTAGCACAAATTGTAAAGGATAATTTTGAAACTACATTTCGGATAATGTTTCTTAGTTTTTGGATATTAAACAGGTTGGTTATTCTCCGCAATGGAGGGGTGTCAAACTCTATACTTGGAAACTGGGCTAAGGTTCAACACAAAACCTACATAAATCGCAAGAAACAGTTATAAAAATACAGTTTTCCCCTAGAGATAGAAAGAAAGACAGAGATGGAACTCGGTGCAAGTTCACCACTATATTTTCCCAACCTAAATTTGCACGATTCTACTCTGCAATCTTGGAATCCACACTAAAATAGTATGATTTACTCACGATAGGAAACAGCTATTATTTAAGCTAGTATACCATATAATTTACGTTGATCTTCACTGGACGTCACCTTCTGGTCATATTACAACTGACTTATATCATCATTACTGTAGTCTATTGCTTCCTTTCAAATATAAACATATAGTACTTTGCGAAAATCCTGCATATTGAAGAACAAATGCTGTGATGGGAGAATTCATGCAGGTATACCTATACCTATAATAACATGCAATATGACAATATGGGGGTGCTAAAATTACCAAATTTCGTTTATTTGCATTAAACCTCCTAAATATAAATTTGTATTTAGCTATTGCGGACGTCACTTATATATGCACACCTGGCACAAGCTGATAGTGTAAACACTCCGATCGTATAGGTCTTGGTATAGGTAATTTCTGTTTAGATTATTTATTGAATGAATGCTTCATTTGTATATGCCACATATGCATGCAATAATGAATACCTATATAGCTGTTTGCTAGTCAAGCTCCTCCAAGCAATTTATATAGCTGTAACTAGGAAATTAACTATATACCGAAGTCAATTTTTAAAGGAACTGATTTGTTAAGATCCTGATTATTAATAACCTGATAAGACGAAACATAGACATATTAAAGAATATTGTTGCTTTTATTAGGAGGAATTGAATTGGCTGGCTTCTTTTGCTATTAATATTGATAAACTCATGAATATGACCTTATTGTCAAGTGCTGGGTGATTCAATTTTAAATTGATATACCACACTTAAAACCATTGAGATTGTTTGGATGAATATAATAATGAGACTTATCTCGATTGGTCAGCATTTTTATTTGTGATGTGTATAACAGAAAATCCAGGAAGCTATGTAGCATATCTTCGCCATTATTGTATTATATAGTTGAAATAAAATAATAACACCTTTACTGCTTCAAAGTTTAGATTAATTATTTCCCCATTTTAAAAGCATTTCTGCAAAATGATTGATACTTTGTTATGCGATTCGTCAATTGAGCTTAAATTACATCTGATTACTTCGTTTTTTGAATGCATGTAATTAAGTGGAGTTTAGAGCATTATAGATTTCAATATCAGCTGTTCCATAGGACAGTTTAATAATACAGATGTGAATGAGCAAATATCATCTTATAAATGCAGGAACTAGAAAAGGCAAACTCATGAAGCATGCAGGATGTCAGTTGCTTTGAGATGGAGAAAATAGCAATTGAATAAATGTGCAACTATGTTTAGTTGATGAACCTAAACGATGTTTTCTACATAGCCAGGAAGAAACACGCGCAAAAAAATGCGATTGAATTGGAAAAGGTCTTGTGTGTGTGTGTATATATCGAGCATCATATTCAACATGTGGCACACATTGCAGTGGCAGCGAAAAATAAACGATCAAGTCATGTTGCATGTCTGTCATGTCGAAGAGCGTTGATGGGGCAACAAGTCACACGTGCTGCACACCTCGTGTATAAATGTTGCAAATGTTTGGCAGCCATCTGAGAAATCTGCACTCGATGCACCACCAAGGGCCCTTGTGGCATCGGTGGTGTATGTGCTTGATGGCTCAAGATTAGGACACTGAATGTGTTGAAGGATGTTTAGCGGTTTAGAAGTAACACCCAGGCAAGTGGCAAGTGCCATCATCCCTTTGACAAATTGCACCATTTGCTAGCTCGCAGAGAAGAAGACGTTTCAGCTTCATCTCCTCCTAAACCTAAACCCCCCAAGGAATGAAAACTATATACGAACAACTGCAAACTGTACAACAAAATGTAACCGTTTTGGACAGTTAGTGTTTGTTGTGCACTTGTGCGAAGATTTATTGTGATTTCCTTGTACTACAGTCAAAGAATTTATATTCCAACTGACTCTGATAAATTTGCCAACTAGAAACAGAAATGCTCTGTGAGAAATCTTAAACGGCTTGTGATTCAAGGTTTTGAATGCTATTTGCACACCTTGATATTGTAGGTATATAGACACACATTTCTAGATCTCATTTGGGAATTATTATTT
>WWPM01015237.1:0-14990 GCA_023279145.1 Glomeris maerens | reverse complement strand
AAAAGAAACGTGATAAAAATGCTAAATGGAAACGTCGTTAATGTATTGGGAAAAACAGGTAAAGCATAAAGTTAAAACAAAAATGATGTAAATGTTTGAATTTTAACCAATTTCTCAAGTATTAATGAGACCCATATTTCTGTAAAATAATGAATTACATTCATGAGTTAGAAATGATTATTAAAAGTTCTTAAACTTGATTCAAATGTTATTGAATTATGTATTTCGCATTGTGGTCAATTGAAAAAGTTACAAAAATACCAAATGAAATTGAAATTTGGTTATCAACTTCTCACAAATTTCTATGCTATATTTATTTTTCATGCAAGAATATGCAGAATATATTAGACTAAAATAGAAAATCTCAGTAATGTCCACTGAGATGATCTCTAAATCTGGTAATACATTGTGCTAGGTCACTGTAACTAGATTTTATGGCTCCTGTCATAAGGTTAATGTACTTTTTACACGAAGACTCAAGTGTGTTGGCTCACAGCCACTTGTCACGAATATTTCCAAACATGTTATATTAGACAAACATTTTCGATTATACGGAACCGGAACCTTGCAATTGGCACATCCGGTTTGCTGCAGGTATTACAATTTTCTATTCTTTTATTTCGTAGTTTGACCTTTTGTGATTTGGTACTGTGTTGGGTGCCGTAATATTGTTCTTTTTGTTTTTTAAATAAGAAATATTGTTTAATAATTAATTCGTGTGAAATATTGAATGAAAACAACTATTTTGACAGGTCCGATTGTATTAATTTATAACAGTTGGTACTTTGAATTAAGAAAATAGTGAGAGAAAAGGTAATGGGTTTTATTTCAATATGATAATTATACAAGCTCCTGTTTGAGGAAGTAGCAAAAAAAGTTGAATTCCGGTCGTTTTTATTTTGATCCGGGTTTGAATTGTGTTAGTTATTCGATGCATGAAGTTTTAACAGTTGTTGTGTTCGAAGCACGAATTCAAAGATATAATCGGTTGCTGATCCCTCCTCTGGGCTATTTTAAAACGGAAATTTCACCTGTTATATGTAGTATATTTCCCTGTTTCAAGTTTTTTTTTGTTTAGCTGGGACGTTATTTGAATTGATATTGTTTCGTTTCATTGTGTGGAATTTAAATTGGTGCTGACAATTCGCTTTCAAATTAAAAAAAAAAATAGAAATAAAGAGTATACAGTTTGAGAAGTGGGCAACATTTGTTTGTCCTAAAATTTACCTAATATGTTCAATTTGGTCTTATTTAACAATAACGAAGTAATAATCGAATTAAGTGTGAATGGCAATTGTATTTACGAGTATATTATCAAATAGACGCACTTGTTTTTAATGGTGTTTTGCAATGCTATTTAATGCGGATTCTTTTTCATGTGAGAACTAACATTTACAACTTTATATAGTTATTGAATGAGTGGCAGTTTACAGTATACCCTGCACAGGTTTTTCTGCAATTTTCCTGGACATTATCACCTGGATGAGTCAATATTTTTATACACTATTGTTGGGTAACAATGTAGAATATATGTACTGAACAGTTTGATATAACATATGTAGGTCATCCCGCAATAACTTAGTATACTCATAATACATAATCGAGTGTTAAATTTCAGATTTCCACCTTATATTACAAACCACAAACCAAAAGATCTTTAATCTTCCATCAAACAGCCTGTAATTTGTATTATATAACATTAATCAACGTTCTGAATCTTGAATCTTAGGCTTATTCTGATATAACGACATTGTATTACTTTTATGCATTTTTCATGTTATCCTAAATGTGAGCTTTTTTTTTCCATTCACCTAAAGTTGCATTGTTTGTTTTCTTCTCATGTGTATTAAATTGGATTGCAGCATTGGCAAATTACACAAAGATGGTAGGTTTTTCTTCTGAATGAGTTCATTGTGTTGAGTTATTTGATTATGGATGAGTTCCCCTATGTGTGTATACAAAATTAAAGCCAGGTTTACTTAGTAGTAAGCATAACGGGTGTGTACTTATGACAAGAGCGAACAGTAGTTTCAGGCCTATTTAGTTTGCCATGTCTGGGCTTCGAGGAGCCGCGTCCCTGTGGTTGCTATGGCAACCAATTGTCTCTGACTCACCGTTTCACCTCCCTTCAGATGGTGCGCCGACTTTTCGGCGTCTCATACTTTTTCTTTTGTTTAATTCCTCTATATATATATTAGCGCTTTAAGAAACCTGAAAGCGCACTGAATCATAATTTATTCAAAAATTGAGACTTAAGAGTGGCTGTTGTTGTGGGGGTATACGTATAGTTATGTTGAGGTGCACAAGAGAGCTTAGGGGTGAAAAGGGGGTAGTTTTGACACCTGCATTTTCCTATGAGTCACCACCACCGACTTGCAAAAACCGGTTTCTTGGCTTTAGTTTACTCTCTTCTTTGCTCTTCTTTTCTTTGGTGGCTTGCCTGCCTAAGGGGTTCCCAATTTGGCTCAAAAGAACTCCCTCACCCTTAGTAGAAATTGTAAAAGCCCCTCACTTGCTTTTTGGCTCCTAAACACGCGGGTCCACCTGTTTTCAGGGTTACAACTTGGCCACACAACGGTTTTTCTACAATTTTGGTACGTTTTCATTTGGTTTTGATGGTTTATTATTGTTATTATTATGCAAACTTTTCAATTTTCGGGGTATACTTAATGAAATTGTAGACTAGTGTAAATATAGAAGGGGCATTTGAAATGAGCAACAAAAACTTGTATATTTGTTCATAATTTGAGTTTTTTTAACAGGAGGCATAACATTGACTTTAATCTGACTAATAAGATTTTCTAACTGAGATATAACAGATTTTCTAAATTATTTCGTAAGATTACAGTGTTCCATTATTAGGGTTTTTTTGAAATGCGTGTTAAAAATTGATATTGAGATCTGAAAAGTATGATTGTGCAGATTGTTCAAAACCCAATTATAGTATCACAGGTTTTGATGTTTCTGGATAACATGAACAATATTTTTAATCATTGGGAACACTATTTTGTAAACATAGTCTATCGAATAGATACACATCACTCATAAAAATGCGTATCTATGGTATATTTGTTGAATCGAGGAATTTTGGGAATCTTTTTTTTTGTTCCGGTTTCCAAGAAACTACAACGCGATAAGATACATGGGATGTAACTGTGTGGTTGTTTTGACGGCGGATTTTATCGATTGGATGATGACGTCACTCGTTCGAATGCCTGTAGATGAGAAAAGTTGTGCGTGAAATGTCAAGGCGCATGCGTGTCCTATACTGATTGGATGACGTCATCGCAGTTTTTATTTGCATACTTCAGTCGCAGGACTGATTTCCTTATCGATTTTATTGGAAACTGATTTTGAATTGTTTGTGAAAACGTTGTGAGCACGTTTTCTTGAAACCAAAGTCGTTACAAGGGATAGAATAGCAGATATAAGTACATAGCTCATTGTACTCGTATATGCGCAACACCCCCCTTGATTCGCAGTAGGTCTGGCTTGTAGCGACGGCAAGCGCATGCGCAATGCAGCGACCACGGGCGAACCCGTGACGTCATGTCGACGTTCGATTCGAATGGCGGAGCCATTTTTGCATCGTCCCGTACTACGATGATGTGCTGCGTGAAAAAGAGATGTGTAAACTTTTTTGCGGATACGTGAGCGAGGAAATGACGTCGACAGATCTCGGTTCACGTTCCAGTGCGCTTTCGTGGCGTGTAAGTTGAAATTTTACGTCGATTTACCATAAATTCATCGTCATACGCGGATTCAACCACCTTGCGTGCTGAAGACATGTAAGCGCCATGAAACGTATTGCGGTGATCGATGAAAAATGAAGCGATGTGTGACGCGAGATTTTTATAAATAATAACGATGGTAACGTTTTTCGATGTTCGGATGAATCAGTTTCGATAATAATAAGATGGATGTGGTGGTTGTTGGTGAGCTTGACTGCAAATCTTGTTTGCTTTGAGGAGAAAGCAATGGGACGCTTCGCTTCGTTGCGGTTGCCATTTATATTGGCCTCCGATGAAAGTGGTGCAGATAAATAAACAAGCGATAAAAATATTATGCGTTAGTTTGTGTTCTCTCTTTAACTAATTCAGGGTGACAGATATCCGAATAAAAATCAGGATTTTATTAGCAGTAAAAATAGAGGGAAAGCATTTTCTGTTTGGGAAAAAAAATTGTGTAGAATTGAACCTACATGTACCCTATCAGCGAATAATGTCATTTTAATGTTTAAATAGCGATATTTTTGAAATATCTTTTAGCATTTTTTAATATTTAATTATATTTTTCGCCGAGAGAGTTTTTTTAATCAAATTGTTGCTTTTTGTGGATTTTCTGAAAAGTATTATTAAAATAAAAATAAATTTTGTCATGATAAGATAAAGAGTGGTAGTGGTAGTATAAAGATAAATTAAACATGTGGAAAACGAGAATATAACAGAGAAATAGTTCCAGGTAACCAGGGTCACCCTGTTACTGTAATTTAGTAATTCATACATGTTTTATATTCTATCATATATCTGAAAGTAAGTTTGAGATTTGTATTATTTTAATCGTGATAGATAAGACCGTTCTCAAAAGTTTCAGCGATTCCAAAGTTGCATAAAATTAGAACTTTTATAAATGACTAGAATTTTGTTTAGTCAAGTTTAGGTTAAGTAATTCATGACTTTTAACGAATGTTATTACAGTCAATCCCGCCAATATTGTTTTAGTTTTGAATTTAAATAGTTGGAAGCGTCCTTTAAATGCTTTTTTGTCTTGAATTTAAATGTAAACTTTGATAGTCTTCTATTGATTTCAGTTATGTTTGAAATTTCGACTTGGCAGTTTGGTCCAACTTAGCAGTCCAATCTTTTAAGGGTTAACTGCATATACGCCTACCTTAATAAAGGTGGTTTAATTAGTTGTTATTTGTCAGAAATTAGTACTATATTTCGTTTGATTCGGTGCCATCCTGTCTGCTGCCGTTTCCATGAAATGAACGATCAATAATACTTGGCTCGTGTCACGTGATACAATGTTTTCTTTTGTCGATAGTTTTGTGTTGCATAAGCATTGCTTAGTATATGCTAGTCTATGTATATTGTGTGTAAGCTATAGTGCAAAGTTGTTTCCCAGAATTGAGTAAAATTGCGAGCTTGCACTGCATGCAACACTTTAGTTTGGTGTTTTGCTATTCAAAATGATTTCCATGTAAAAGATCAGCACCATAGTACGCCAGTTGCATATTTCCACAAAAGGTTATACTATAGTGATTGGCAAATATAATTTGAGGAATTTAAATGTAATTTTATGTAACTGAGCTGGGTATAGGGGAAAAAAATAGTTTGGAATTGAGAGTAATTAATTGAAATTGTATTAATGGAGGGGAAAAGTTGAGTTTAGATAGTTCGCCTCATAGCTATGTTGGTTGTGTTGTATGAGGAAGATGAGGTAAGGTGTATTTTTGCTCGTCTTCAATGTTGATTATTGGGAGATGTCCAAAAGACGTTGTCCTGGTGGGGTCCTTGAAGACAGTTGACATATATCGTTATTCTCCTCTGCAGTTGAGTTTGTTGGTTGGTGGTGCCAGGATTCGTGAGATGAAAAGATGAAGATGAGGAGGGAGGGAAGGAGGTGGGAGGTGAACGTCTCTGGTTGAGTCATTTCCCAAAATGATATCTTGTGGTGGACAAAAAGTGATTGGTGACTTCATTTCAGTAGCCTGGGCCAACAACAAATTAAAATCCAGTTTTTTTGTCGGGTTATTACGGGAGCAGAGTAAATAATGAGATTAATTGTGAAGTTGTAACGGTGTTGTAAGAGAATATTCAAACGGTTTTCATCTTGGAAATGTTCATACATTGAGTCCTTTTGAAAATTGGACTTGTTCATGTTATAAATGAAAGTTCTTTGTTTTGAAGGGAAAGTGTTTTTACTTTATCGCACAGAGTAACAAGACTTAATTGAAATTGTCGAGTACACTTTGTAAAGCGTCTTAATAATAAGTGTTTAATTTAATATCAAAAGATTAGTGTAATGAATTCGTCGGGAAAGTAGGTGCGGGTTTGTAAATATTATGGGAAAATCCGGGATTAAATATGTGATGAATATGTACTATGTACGTACTGTCCCGGATGTCACTCATTAGTTTTAGTGGCTTTGACCTGTTTGAACCTGATAAACAAGATTTTTGTTTGGTATTTATAATGTGAGATGACGTGCAATGCATTTGTCTGTCCGTCCACAAGGAACCTGTGAATTAAATTGTCTTCGTGCCCCTTTTTTTGATGTTGAAGATTTTATCGAATTTGATACGGATGTAGAACAGTTAGGAGAATTAATATACATAGTAGGCTACACAAAGAAAAGAGAGTTGGGGGTTTGTTTCTGGGAAAGTTGCCAGAAGTTATCGTTGGTGTCACTGTCACTGTGTGAATGGGGCAAACTAATACGCATGCGCGGTAGGGAAACCTGAAGAGGTACAAAAGGCAGGTCCACGCAATTTTCCCAATATATTCTATTTTTTTTTATTTTCCCCAGTAACCAAAGTGGATTCATTGTCGGGGGGACAAGGTCAGTTTCTTGGATATTTTCTCCTGATTATGTATTATTATTTTACACATGGTAAATGTTTTCGTGCCTTTTATGAGAAAAAAACTGAGTTTTAATTACACTATTTTCAATGAATCTTGTTTCTGTTTCTTCTTCAAGATTTAATTAATGAGCATTCAGTTATGCAATTGTTTTTTTTATATAACAATTGAGTACAAGTTTATCCCTGGTGATGTGAATTATGATATAAACCTACGAGTTTCCTGCACGCTGTTAGTTTTGAAGTTAAAAAAACACGAAGACTGGAAAATAAGTGTATAAGAAAGTCGCCTATTTGTCTAGTCGTATGATTCAGCAGAGTTGGAAAAGTGTATTTATTTCGGTAGCTAGTAGCTAGTGTAGTATACTGTACTATAGTAATGGTCATTTCTACGTTTGGCTGTCGTTGCAGCAGTCTGATGTTTAGGTGGATGGGGAAGAGGAAATAGGAGAGGGAGATGAGGACCTGTCAAAGCCCCGTGGCCATCCACGGCCCCTCTTTGCCTCTCGGTTCACCTAGTGGAGGGTCATCAGCTGCTGGAAGTGATGGTGGCAGCATCATCAGCACAGGTGACACGAGCAGTGTGACAACCACTGCCACTGCTTATGCCACAGGTGCCACAGGCTCGGTGCGTGGAAGGACGAAAATAGTGACAAACGATGGGTACATGTTGGGGCCGGCACCCAAGTGTGACAGAGATGTGTCTGTGGACTCGAGGAACGTGCCAACTTCTCTCAACATCTTACCTTCCACTAGCCATCACAACCGTGAAGATTTCAACAGGTGAGCACCTTCATTTAAATGCCACATCTCTCCCTCTCTCTCTCTTTTTGTAATTATGTATCAAAAAACTTGAGTTTAAACTTTGGCTTACCAAGTGAAGTGACAATTGAAGGAATTTAATTGGTTGGATTGCTACTGTAATTACTGGTGGCGTTGTTTAATGTTTTTATTGGTAGAAATGGAGATTTGTTTGGAATATAGTTCAGGCAAATAAACAATAAAAGCCCTGACCGAATTAAGGTCCGTTTTGTAGAGTATGTAAACGTTGGTGGGTAAAATAAAACAGTATAGTATTAGCTGAAATTTTTGTAGGTAGAGTGTGGTTTTGATTCGTGTTTGTAATCGGTGTTTTTATTGTATATTTCGGGTGAAGCTCGGATAAAGAGGACTTTTCCAACAGGTAAGAAGCAACCTATTTTTTGTTTCGCTTTCCGCTTTTTTCACTTTATTCCAAGAAGCAATTAATGATGTTTGGTTATCTCGGTTTTGTAGTCGCTTTTTCATTCTTTAAGACCGGAAATGCCTCGTGCCAAAAGGGTTGGCTGCTCCTCCTATTTTCCCTTGGATTTTTGACAAAATAGTCTCCTTTTTTTCGTTTCTTTAAATGATAGAGTTGCAGTTTGCAGAACAGTTATACAGTGAACAGTAATTATGTAGGCGTTAACGTGGATTTTTTTTAAAAACTGTTTGGAGATGAGGTTTGTTGCGGTGCTGTGACGTCACAGCAAGATCGTTTCTTGGAAACGGCAAAAAAGGAATGAGAGGCTTTTGGCAATTGGTTTTTAGTTTCCGTATTTTTTTTTTGCGTCAAGGAGTAAAACTGGATCGATTATTATTCTCTGCAAGTACCTTTATGTTACTTTCAAGACCAATTCTTAAAACAAGCATAATTACGTGAATACAATTGCTGCAGAGGAATTCTGTTGTATCCAGTATTATATACTATTTTTTATGATATAATTATAAAAAAGATCTTTGTATTGTATTGTGTTTTATGGTCACTTATATGAATTCGAGAGTAAAAAAACAAATCTTGTAATGGAAAAATAAGATCCTACTGGTGCCTATCACATGTAATTTTGCTTTTTTCCCCCCGCAATAAACAATAATTTGGGAGATTTATTCAAGGTTTGCAAGTTTGCTTCGAATACCATGAAATGTATGTCAGGGAATTAACTTTGTGTATAACCAAGAGACTAAAATGCTTGGGAAATGAATAAAATGAATAGAATTTGATTGGAAATAGTGCCAATAAGAATTTGCGAGTTAATGTATGAAATTCTCCAAACAGCCAACTGTGCATCGAAGATGACTTTCTGCAAATGAGTTTGAGCAGTCCCGAGAAGATGGGTACGGCGAGCATGTGCAGTCCTCCTCCGATGGCCACTTGCAACATGGCTACCGCGATGGTCGATGACCAGAAGGAGTCGTCCAGCAGCATCCATAACCACATTCACGTGGGCTACAGGGATGGAACCAGACGAGGTTGGTTCGACGGACTTCTCGGGTGCCTCAGGCCCGTCTGGACCATCATTGGAAAGGCCACCACCAACGACATCAAGCTTCAGGGCAAAGGTGTGATATTATATTACAGAAAGATGTTAATGAAGTGTGTGCTGACTGTCGGTTGGGTTGCATTTCGATCAATGCAGACGAGTGGGAGATTCCTTTCGAGACGATCAGTGACCTGCAGTGGTTGGGCAGCGGGGCTCAAGGCGCGGTCTTCCTCGGCAAGTTGAACGGCGAGCAAGTGGCCGTCAAGAAAGTACGGGAGCAGAAGGAGACTGACATCAAACACCTGAGAAAGTTGAACCATCCCAACATAGTTGCTTTCAAGTAGGTGAACTGGCGATTAACTTTATTTCTTTGTGTAGAGGGTAATGATGGGTATGGTAATTATAATGTCAAACGAGCACAAATTGTTGTGACAATTTGATGTTCAAAGGGCACGAAGTTGATGTGGGTTGGAGGCATATTTCTTGGAAAACTGTTGGATACTATGGAGACTATTGCACTTTATATACCTTGGACGGGATAAATTGATCTGTGCGTTGAAGGACGATTGATCAATTTGTCACAAGATCGATAAATTGGGCGTCACAAAGTATGTGTATTTATACAAACAACTGCAATTAGGGCAATTTGTAATGCGGATATAGGCCTATTAAATGTTCTAAAATTGTGAGTGCATTTCTTGATGCGTAAATGTTTATAATGATAATATGAAATTAACTCCTTGTTTTTTTTAATACAATTTATTTGTTAAGGGGTGTGTGTACTCAGGCGCCTTGCTACTGCATCGTGATGGAGTTCTGTCCGTACGGTCCTCTGTACGAGCTGTTGAGGACCGGCCGAGAAATCCCACCGGCGATGTTGGTCAACTGGACGAAACACATTGCCAGTGGCATGAACTACCTGCATTCACACAAGATAATACACAGGGACCTGAAGTCACCAAAGTAAATAACAAACTATTTTAACTCGTTTATTGGAAGCAACATATACAGTACATTGTTTGCATTTTGGACTTCTTTAGCGTTTTAGTCGGCCAGAACGAAAGCATAAAGATCTCAGATTTCGGAACCAGTCGTCAATGGAACGAAATCAGTACGAAAATGTCTTTCGCCGGCACGGTCGCGTGGATGGCCCCGGAGGTGATCCGCAACGAACCGTGCTCGGAGAAGGTGGACATCTGGTCATTCGGCGTCGTACTCTGGGAGTTGCTAACTTGCGAGACACCCTACAAGGATGTGGACTCGTCGGCCATCATTTGGGGTGTCGGAAGCAACAGCCTCCACCTTCCGGTTCCGACTACGTGCCCAGAAGGATTCAAGCTGCTCATGAAGCAGTGCTGGTGGGTTAATCGCTTGGTTTTTTTCCACGCGCTTTCTTGGAATTGAACCGGAAATGGTTGCTGAATTGAATAGGAGCGCAAAGCCAAGAAACAGGCCTTCTTTTCGTCACATACTCATGCATTTGGACATAGCTGCGGTGGAGATCCTGAGTTTCCCAAAGGAGAAGTACTTCAGGACGCAGGCTAGTTGGAAGGAGGAGATAAGGGCGTGCATGCAGAAGATTCAGAGTGAAGGAAGTCACCTGCCGAGGATAGAGGAGGACATGGTGCGGAGACGGAGAGAAGAGTTGCGGCACGCGCAGGATGTCAGGGAACATTACGAGCGGAAGCTGGAAAGAGCCAACAATCTGTATATGGAGCTCAGTGCATGCCTTTTGCAACTGGAGCATCGAGAGAAGGAGATTATTAAGTTTGTCCTTATTTTTAATAAATATTGTTTTGAACCATTTTCATTTGAACGTAGATTAATAATTAGGAGGAGTTTGGGATTAATAATACCTTTATTTCCGTGGAATATACTAATTTGAGCTCCTTTATCTGAAATAATAATCTGCGTTAGCAGCAGTTAATCATGTGATATAGTAGAGCACTGTTGGCTTTGGATCATTTATTTAATTTTAGTGACATCACTGCGATGAGTAACACATGTTCGCATGTACTTTATTGACTTTGCTCACAAATTAAGCTTGCATCATTTTAATTTTTTTGCGATGCGTTCATTTTTAGTTCATTATAAGTGGGAACAACAAACGAAAACACTTTGTACCTAAGTCAATATCGACAAACGCTTTTTTTTCCCCAGGAGGGAACAACAGTTGCAGATGATGTCTAACAACGCTTATAAACCGTATAAGAAGAGAATAGTTAGACCGATCATCAAGGCCCAAGAGAGACTCGGAAAGAAAAGGGCCTACAAGTCGCCATCGGAAATGACCAGGTGAATAAAATGACCGATTTTTTTGTATCGGATTAAAGTTTTTCCAGTTTACTTCTAAAAATTGGAATTGTACCAATAATAAAACACGTTATACTTTATTGTTTTACGTCATCCAGCCCGGAAACCCCTCAGAAATCGCCCAGCCAACCTCATCCTCCGATGGTCACCACGGCCATCCCGGAACCACCCACGTCTCCTTCTTACCATCCTTCGGCAGCTAAAATGCGAAGCCGCAAGACGCGGCACAGGCGCAACGGAAGTCAAGGCGGTGGTTCCGGTAATCAAGCTCATCTGGTGACGTCACCCCGTAGCAGCCCCGGCAGGGAACGGAAGGGTGTTGGCGTGGTGGACAGTGAAACTCAGACCGAGATCAACATGATGATGGACGTGAGTGAGACCGATACGACGACCAGTCCGGGTCTTGGGCCGGGGCCGTCGTTCCGAAGGGTCTGCGGCGACAGTCGGGAAGACGATGACCGGGACGAAGACGATCACCGGATCGCGTCAAGAAGCCTGAGCGTGGCACGGTGCGAAGAGGATGAAGACGGTTGCCAGAACGGAAATCTAGCCTTGAAAGCTATCAGGGCTACTCCTCCGACGGACAACCCCGCCGCGGACCCCAAGGGTCCCCGTGCTTTTTCCGCTGACAATTGCGAACGGGAAGACGGCGGTGAGGAGGGTGATAAAAACATGAACGTTGCGAGGGTCATAGCTGTGGAGGACGTAGACGGATCCAACGGAAATGGAGCTCTTGTGACCGTAGCGGAGCCGTCGGTTACGGTGGACGTGACTTTGATTCTGCCGGACGGCATCGTTATCGAAGGGGACCGAGGTGATGGACAGCGAAGTGGCAGGGCGCTAGATGCGGCCTCGTCGTCCTTTGTGAGGAAGAGGTTGAAGGACGGAACGGACGCGAGGGAGAATGAGGATTCGTGGTCCGAGGAGGAAGGCGAAGTGGACGATGACATCATCTTGCGGGGGAAAAGGTGGGTAGGCATCGCGGGTGATTTCAGTTGAAAAAGTTTAGTTCTGATATGTTATGTTATGTTTTTGCCAGGAGTGTTGTGCCGCGTTACAATCGGCACAGCATGCAGTCCAATTCCACGTTCAGTTCGGAGGGGAATTTGTCCGAAGAGGAGAACACGAGTGAGTACTCAAGAGGCAACACGCCGTCGAGCCGCCTGTCCACTCTCAGCAACCCGGATATAGTGAGGAACTTGGAGCAACTGGGATCACTGCCATCCGATGGGCTTTCCGACAAAGAAACTGCTGTCAAGAGAGTCAAGACTCAAGTAAGTAGTACTTATACTGTATAATTCTTCTTTTTCGATCAACCGGTACAAGATTTTTGTTCATGTTGGCAGACATCTATGTCGGTAATCCGGGAGAAGTTTTGCCCAACGGCCGCACCTTCTATCTCATCATCGGAAACGGAAGACATTACCGAAGTGACCGTGGCGGTGTCCGCTCTTCCGAAACGTAACCCACACACAACAGAAACCACGGTTTGGTAACGAATTAATAAGTTAAAGAAAAAGAGAGGGGGAAAAAAACGAGACAAACAGTTGCGACCAATGTTATTTATTCCTTTATACCGATGGACAACGATTTTACCGTCCAAATTTTCAGCCTGCGCATGCAGGAGACTCGGTGGTGGTTTTTTAATCGTCAAAGTCGGTTCTGAGATTACACGCAGATTTGTGTTTTGTGGTTTTATACATGCTGCAAATCGTGTACATTTTCCCCTCCGTTTCCTTTTTCTTGGAGGTGGGATTATTGTGTATAGATTATTATACGCAAGCTTTGTTAATTACAAGGTTTGTACAGGTGTTAGTCCTTACTTTTTCATTTCCTCATTTAAGAATGATAATGAACAATGATTACCGTACCACATACTAGATAAGATAAACTTGTAAATTGACATAATAGCAGATTGCAGATAACTTTTTTGTACTTTTCATCCATCAGTGCTGCAAAGTGCTAACTTTTTAAGGGCAATACTTGTACGAACCAGGTAAAAATGCAGTTGCAAAGTTTACTGTTGGTAAAGTGTAGTCATGTGGCTGGAACCACCAAAATCCAATGTTGGCAGACTTTTTAGAAGTACATGCACAAAGCTCTAGTTTGGTTTTAAGTTTTTTTCAAATCTTAATGCATGGAATTCATCATTCTAATCATGTTAGTGAAATTCAATTCGTGCAAGCAAAGGAATCGTGTCTCATCTTTTTCACAGATGAATATTTTGAAATTCTTTTTGAAACACTTTAGGAGACTATTCTGTATAAGTGGCCCATTTGCTATTGAGCCCTCGCAGTGGTACATGTACTTCTAAAATGAAGTGACGAACTGAAGTGGATTATGTTTTTAAGACACTAAGCATAACTATCTGTATGACACTATTAGCAAAAACAGAGACGATAGCGCAGAGAAGTTATTTCTAGCAATTGTGATCGAAGTTTTCCTCGTTTTTTAGAGGCGTATTGTACATACGTAGGCGAAATGTTGTCTGATCAGGTTTTTATTTTCCTATAAATATGTAGAAAGTATACATGCTCCTTGCGTGATAATAAATCGAGTAACGAAACGTGAACAGGAAAAGATCAAAAGCACAATATAGAGTCAATGCAGTTACAGTTCATCTTCATTGAGCAGCATGTTGGGTATGCCATCTGTTATGACAAATTTTCGACCGGTTTCTGGACAAACTAATTCGCCATTGATGACTTCAACTTGCAGTAGGACATGATGAGCTTTCTTCAAGAATGTTTCGTTCGTTTCGTAGTCTGCCGCAAGAATCTTGGGGATGTCTGCACCATGTCCAATCTGGGTAACATGACACTACAATGAATTCTATGACAATTGAGGTTTAAATTTGATTATTTATGCATGCAATGGTGGCAAAAGTTTCAATTAATAATTCAATTAAAAAATATTATTGTGTGAATAATTAAGATATGAATTACAAGAATTCATCTGAAATGCCAGGGGATTCCCAATTTTATTTATTTACTACTGGAAATGTGAGGTCAAAGGTTGCGCAATAGGGTTCAAGGCTTTTGTGTATATGTATACTATATTTTCAGTTCTAAAAATTGAGTTTAGTTCATCAGAAGACTCTGTCAAGAACACAACATCCGTGAATTTATTTACACTTTCAGCTGCTTGGTGAACCGCTTCCCAATCGAGCTTTGGAATAATTCTGGCAATGAAATCTCTATTGAAATCCACTTCGGAGACCTTGATGTCCTTTGCCTGCGCGGTTATAAAGTGATCGACATCATCAAGTGAGAACTATTGCGTGCAACCCATTGATCGTGCAATATTTCATTGACTATGACAGCCTTATCTGTACAGTCACGTGATGAGATATTGCACGCAATATGTTGCATTGGAAATGTTTTACGCGTGGTGCTGAAAATTGCATTCTAGTACGTTTCTAAAGTAACTTACGTTGATTTGCAACGGGAATCCCACAGAGACACCTTTAATGCATTTTGAGGTTAACATGTTGTGCGTTAAAAGCTTCATATTATTAAATTTTGTGAAGATTCAAATAATGGCGCTGAATATACAAACCGCTCAGCTACGGAAGAAGGCCTATTCTTCCAAATCAATCCGCTTGGTGGCGCTTAAAGTCTTTACATATAATAGAAGCGGGAAAACTTAACCGTAAAATAAGGAACACCATTTGACAATATTTGTGTTCATTTGTTTAATTTCGTTCAAAAATGTTGTCAATGCATATATAACATGTGATTAAACACAGTCTAGTTGAAAGTACATTCCGTCATATTAAATAAACCGGGAAGATCTAGAAATCACGTACATTTAAA
>WWPM01015231.1:0-15023 GCA_023279145.1 Glomeris maerens | reverse complement strand
TTAATTAGGCCCCATATAATAAATTAATAGATTCCCGTCCGGAAATCGATAAAAATGCACGCGCGTGCGGTTTTTATTTTTATTTTTTGTTCTAAATCGCAATTAATTTGACTTGCGTTTTTGTGTTGACACGGAAACGGGGTAGAGTTGTTGCTTTTTCAGTCGTATTTTAATGAATACAAATATTTTTTAGCTTGAAAAAACCGGTGCGCGCGGGGACGGGAATCTATTAATTAATTATATGGGGCCTAAAGTCCATTTCCAAAATTGTAGTGCTAGTAAATTTGTTTACACAAAATCACTTGAATGTGACAAATTGTACTTTGTAACTTATGGGCCTTATTCCATTTAATTAGATAGATTAGATAGCGTTTAAAGTTATTATTCACCCAACAGCTTCCCATTATGTGCTACTGGAACACTGCACGGTTCACTCAGAATATGGGACATTAGTACTTGCGTGGAGCGCCAACATATTAAGCAAGACGTGTGTATTTGAAAAGCAAAAATTAAAATGTAAAGTGTATTTACATACCTTTACTAATGAAGGGTTTTCTAGGTTGGAATTTCCCAACTCAAATGGGACGCAGCAACACCTCTAATATACACCGCGTGCCTGGATGGCACTGTGCGATTGTGGGATGCTCGAAGCGCCAATTTGGCATCTCAATGGAGTGGGCACAAAGGAGAGATTTTGGACTTGGCTTTTACCCGGTACCTAATAGCGTAAAATGCAAGTTGAAAAAAGACATACAAGTCATTCATTTTGTGCCTCCTTATAAATGCAGAGATGGAAGCATGATGATTACCGCATCTGATGACAAGCAGTGCAGAGTTTTCAATATAAATCAACTGGACAGGTAGTCGGAGATTCCCGAACTGCACGATCCATGATGTACAATCAATAAATCTGTGTAACACCAAGTTGAAATAAACTGCTTGAAATTTCGTCTCGCACAGATTGGGCTCTAAGATTTGAGCGTACAAAATTATCCTGTTAATACTGCTTGTTAAATCGTATCAGTGCACTGAAGCACAAAATTAAATATTTTAATAATGTCGATGGTAATTAATCTGTACAGCCATCCATAATGTAAGCTCTTTACAACTCATCCCCTAATAATGTGTATCTATTTTTTGATGGTGCCAATTTTCGGAAAGTCGACTCTGGCGGATTGGTCGGCAGCTGTTGTTGGCCCTATATGTTCAAGAATGTGTTCATCAATTAGAATTTCACTTGATTATTATATTTTGCGCCAAATTAATGTAGTTTATTGATATCACTGACCTGCTGCACTGCTGGAACAGAACCGTCAGGGTTGTGCGCGACTTCCTGAGGTGTTGGGTCCGGACCGTAGTGGAATTCTCTGTGCAATTTGCCCGAGTATAAATCATCAACGAATTGTTTCAGCTTTCTCCCAACACTGTAATCGGCAAAATGTATGCAAGATTAATGCAATTGATTCTGCAGCAAAGAACGTGCCAATGTTATCTTACGTCATGTCCTTTATATCTGGGAATAAATACATGTGCCGAAAGCTGTCTATTGCTATAAGTGGCAGGTCCTTTTGCGTTTTGCCCAGATGATGCAAAGGATGAGCAAATTTGACCCCATCGGCAGTCAACACGTTAATTGTTGCTGGAAAAGCAAAAAAATAAACCAAACTCTTGAATTGCAGAAGAAAAAAAATACCAAAACTAAAAACAAGAACCAAAAATTACCTTTATCTTCTGCTAATTGTTTTTTAACTTCTTGAATGTATTGTTCCACAATCGTGCCGTCATCTGGGTGATGGAAAAGGATGAGGAATGGGAGTCCCTCCTCTGTAAGTTCCTGAAATCACATCATACACTTGTGTAATAACATTACCACGTAACAATGCAGTGTTCATACTGCAACATTTGCAAATTACCTCTGCATTTTCAAATGTGATTTCTCGCACTAAAGGAATGCAATTTGAAGTGGACCATGCATTTAACTCGTCTAAACTCAACAAACTCCCAGGATACGCGACATCCTTTTGCCCGAACTATTGCCAACGATATATGTAAGTACATTGACAATAATGTGCAGAAATAATGCCAAAGCTGTTGCAAATGCAATAAACACCTTTGTCCTTGCTGGCCTAAACAAGACTTTGTTCTGTATTTGTCCATCGGCGGATTTCGCAACCTCTCTGCATTCCGTACACATTTAAGAAAAACAATGTCAACCGAAAACAGTTTCGTATAAAATAATGAAAATGAATTGAAACATGCCCAATTGCTGCATAAAATTCACAGTCATCCTTCAAGTTCATTGCCGTTCTTCGAAAGATATTATATTCTGGTCCTTCTTTATTCGTGAAGAATCCCACCAACGCCATCTTCCGATCCTGAAAAAACAAATAGCATGAACTCATTCTGCTACGCTACCCTTAGCATGTCTACAAATTACCTCAATATTTTGAAGATCTGCGAGTTTGTCTACTTGTTTGATTGGATCTACCATCTGCTCCCTGACAAAAGATACTAACGCATCCGCTGAACGCTGACCTCTGTATTCTCTCTTCGCGACTTGACCGTTTCGTATCATCTTTAACGTGGGGTACTTTGATATATGGAACCTTGATGCAACAGTACCTGTCCATCAAAAACCCATCAACACTCCATATTGTACGCATCACATTATCATCACGTTTCTATCGAACTTGCCTTCCTGTTCGCAGTCAACTTTACCGAATAAAACTTTCCCTTCACCCTGTAAAACGGTGCAAAGTTAAATATTGTGGTTACAAACAGCAATGAAATATATTTCGCAACGTGTATAGGTATCCCTATGCATGCAGCAACAATTACATGATATTTACATGCATTTTACATTAAGTGTTGTCTAGCAAGAAACTCAACTGAATTTCATCTGAATTACTTATTCTCGTGTTATCACTCAAAATGTTTAAAACTAACCATTTTTTTTCCTGCTAATTCCGTCACACATACCAACAGGAAAATCTGATTGAATAACTTACTGGAAATTCAGACTGAATTTTGGTAGCGGCTTCTTCGAATACTGGCGATAGAATCTGACTAAACCGACACCAGTCCGCGTAGAAGTTGATTAAGGTCACTTCATGCTGTGCTAAAAAGCAGATGAAAGCAAACAAAGGATGTGCAATGATAAGGACCTATAGGTGTGCACAGGTAACACACTGAAGCTTGCAGATACAACATTTATTTTGGCATCGTAGCAATACTGAAAAAAGGCTAAACTCTTTTGGCGGTTTTCAGATTATTTCATTTTCAACATCGAATTTATTTTGCACACTTCTTTATAAATTAAAATTTGTATTGCTGACAATCAATCGAGTGAGAGCAGAAGTCAATTGCAACACCATTCTTGTAATTAGACAATTATGCAATTAATGCCCAGAATTCTGAGCCATACTGCATAAAAATGACACCAAGCATTTATGTTCGTGGTGTCATCATCACATTGACATTGACATCCGGGAGCCAAATATACTGACAATATCAAGGATGGGCATTCAGCAGGTATACCAACATGTACGTGTACAAAAAGTGACAGCCAAATCTGTGCATTATCCCCATATGCATTGTGCTCACTGATATACCTGGATTTTTTTTTACAATTTCTGTGAAACTTACACCTTCATATTCCTTCCTAATTTTATCTGCCGCATCATTGAATACTGGATCCAATGTACGGCAGAAGTGGCACCAATCGACCGAGAAGAAAATTATCCCAAAATCAGTTTCGGCTGAAACATACCATGCAAAAATATTGAATATAAAACAAAAAGAAGGTTTTTGTAGTTATGTTAATCATTGCATCCTTTAAGTTTCTTTGGTATAACTGCAATCAGCTGAACACAAATAATCAAGATTAAACCTCCAAATTAGATTTCTCGTAAAATATTGATAACACATTTAAGCAAACGATAAAACGTTTGTTAACGTTTGACAAAATTTACTGTGTATTTTAAAATTCTTAGTAGTTTATTGTTTCTAAATAAATTTTCTAAGTCACAGTGAGGATATCATCAGATGTCATCGCAAGGGCAGGCTTTATTGGCAGGATGAAACAAATTAACTCCAATTTTTATGAATGTCAGATATCTTAAGTGAAAACAATTTGCAATGCTCCTTAAATTCAAGCATCATCTTATGAAAAATGCTAATTTATTTTGTTTTAATAGTGACTTCAGTTGCACTTGTATTCTGTGAATAATAATAGTGGACAAAAGTCAGTCATATTAAAAACACAACTTCCTTGTGCACATTTCAAAATTAAATAACTATGTAAATTATGGATCCATTTCTTACTTATTTCTGTTAATTGAAATTTCCACGAATCTATAAATACACGTCATCATTGCAAACAAGTGGCAAAGGTTATAAACCAGAACTGTTATAAACCCTGAACAATGTTCTCCGAAGGCCATTTCAACTAGGAAGTTAGTATTTCATACTTACAAACCAAGGTGTCAAAATTGGAACCAGTCATTTGAACAGCTCCACAATCAACATGTATTATGAAAACGCCGCCCATCTAAAATTATCATAAAATGAAGACTGAGTTGCTAACAATCTCATTTGTCATACAACATACAGTACAATTCCTCTATAAAATAGCATGCACACACCGGTAATTGCTATATACACACCCACACCCACAAAATGAAATTATATCTACAAAATTGTCAGGAAATGGACACAAAATTCCAACATAGGACACTAACAATATTCTTACCAGAATTATTACTAAGTTCCAAACGTTCATTGCGACCTGTAAAAACATATTTCTCGTCATATTCATTAAAAACGAGACGGTAATAGACGTGCAAAACAAAGTGGCTAAACCCCCAATGGAAAACGCCACGGTGTAAACCAGAGCCGGAGCACAGACGCGCTTCGCGAAGCTGCCGACAGGTGGCGCTGATGACTTTACAATCGATATCGTGAATCGATACACTCTGGTACCGGACGCCGTTTGTAAACGACGTTTTGTTGGCGTCGTTTGACGACCGTAAAACACCGAAAATGTTGGTTTTATTCGAAACTGCAGCAGGTTTTGCTGTATTCAAAGTAAGTAACTTGTTAAAAAGTTCAACTTTTAAGCAATTTTTCGGAAATCAAAGCAAACTCTTCAAAGTTATTTCATATTATTTTGCCCCGCTTATTGTAATTGAGCGACCACGTGGTCCGCCTAATTTTGGGATAATGTTCAGCTTTTAGATGAAAAGAAGCTAAAAACATCGACAGATTTGTATAAAGATTTCCAAACGCCTGAAGCAGCAAATAATGTGTACGTGTTTGTATTTTAAGTATCGAAATCTGTTTAAATACGTCCTTAATCAATTTCTTTAAAACTTTTAGACTGAAATTGAAGCAATTCCACAAGTTTGAAGACACAACAGAAGCTTTAGCAGGTATACGGCTTATCAAATTTTGTTTCAATTGATTATTTTATAGTGTAATAAATGCACGAAGTACGCAACTGCATATTCTAAAAGAATTAAATTACAATAATGTTTGTTTCTATTCATTTCTCAGCTGCTACAGCCGCAGTTGAAGGAAAGTTATCTAAAGGTCTTAAGAAGATGCTGAAGAAGCTATTCGTGAAAGAAGCTCATGAGGAATTGGCAGTTGCAGATGCCAAACTAGGAAGTTGCATCAAAGTACGCACCTAATTGTTATTAAAATTAACCAAGAACTTGAGATAAAAAGTTGTAAGAATCTGGTAACTTTTAGTGTGCGTGCATTGCTAACCTATTGGATCTTTTAGGATAAACTGAAAATCAAATGTGTGTCGAATCCAGCAATTCAAGAGTTGATGAGGTGCATTCGTGCACAAACGGATAGTTTGATAAGTGGTCTTCCTCATAAAGAGCTAACTGCAATGGCACTTGGATTAGCCCACAGGTGAGGGTAGTGAGCTAGTAAAGCTTGTTAAATGTACAATCGCAAATGAAATTCCAATGATGTACACAATATAACTGATTATTTTTGATGTTAACCACTTTCGTCACTACCACTGATGGATTCAACATGTTACTTCATAAGTTGTCATTTTGCAATCAACTTTGTCAGCATCTGTTTTTGTTACTTTCAGTTTGTCAAGATACAAATTAAAATTCAGTCCCGACAAAGTGGATACAATGATTGTGCAAGCAGTTTGTAAGTTAATAGACGGTGTGTATTGCCACATTATAAAACGAAAATTGAGAATCCCATGCGTTTCCAGCTCTTCTCGATGATCTCGACAAAGAACTTAACAACTATACAATGAGGTGCCACGAATGGTATGGATGGCATTTTCCTGAATTGGCAAAGATTGTCACAGACAACACGCTCTTTGTGCGAACAGTGAAATTATTAGGCAAGCATCGGTGCAAATGAGTAAAAATTAAGCACGGTTTTTGTCTTACCTGTACTGGGCTGTTATCCACATCAGGGGTGAGGACCAATGCGGCCACGTGTGACTTTTCAACCATTTTGCCCGAGGACATGGAAGCTAGTGTAAAAGAAGCGGCAGAAATTTCTATGGGAACGGAAATATCGGAAGAAGACATCATGAACATTACCTTTCTGTGCGATCAGGTACGATTCATTTTCTGTGCAGAATCAAGAAGTGCTGGAAAATTACAATACTTTCTGTAGATTATCGAGATGAACCAATACCGGGAGCAACTTTACAGTTACCTGAGGAATAGAATGATGGCGATCGCACCAAATGTAACAACACTAGTTGGGGAATTGATAGGAGCAAGACTTATTTCCCACGCTGGTACGCATTGGACGTTGTATTACCTTTGCTTCACCTGTCCGTGATATATTTTCTAAATCTAGGATCATTGATTAACCTGGCCAAACATCCGGCTTCGACCGTGCAGATACTTGGTGCAGAAAAAGCTTTGTTTCGCGCACTTAAAAGCAAAAGTCAAACTCCGAAGTATGGCTTGCTATATCATGCACAGATGGTTGCGCAAACAAGCACTAAATTAAAGGGCAAAGTGAGTTTGACTTAATAAATAAGCAATTGCAATTAAAGACATAAACAAATCTAAACTTCACTTGCAAAGGTGTCTCGAATGTTGGCAACTAAAACGGCACTTGCGTGTCGCGTTGATGCACTCGGCGAAGATCTGACCTGTGAATTGGGCATTGAACATAAAGCTATGCTGGAGAGAAGAATAAAAATGTTGGAAGATGGCGTGGTTAGTGTCCAGATGTCTTGCGATTAATTGGAGCAAATATTACATTTTTCACATGCTTGTTAGATAAAGCGGTTAAGTGGCACTGGAAGGCAACAAAGACAAACACCGAAATACGAGAGCTTTAGGTTAGCATTAATAATGTCTATATTGCCATAATTTGTGTGCGTAAAACTATCGTATTACAGTGAAGTGCGCCAATACCCTGTGGCGATGGATTCTACACTGGGTAAATGGGGAAAAGACTCTGGATTGGAAGTTGGCAAGCGAAAGTTTCAAGAAGCCAGCGAAACCACATCTGATAAGCCAAAGAAGAAGAAAAAGAGGCTCAGTGAAAGTGTTGAACAGACAGAAGAGCAGAAACCTACAACGGAGATGTTTGTGACCCCGAAAGCCAGTACATCTGAAACTCCAGCAAAGGGTAAAAAGGGAAAGAAAAAGAAAATGGCCGAAAGTACTGGTGACGCTCCTAGTGGGAAAAAACAGAAATCAAGCAGTGAAGAAGGTAGCACCACACTACATTCATTTAATAGACACATGTACTTATTGCAAATGATTAACTTTTAGGAGCACCTGAAGAAACACCGAAAAAGAAAAAGAAAGCCAAACCAGAGCCGGACCCTGAAGAGGAAGCTGCAATTCCAGCCGAAAAGAAGAAGAAAAAGAAGAAACAAAAGTTGCTAACGCCTTAAGTTAAATTGCCTATGATATGCAATGTGGAAAATATTCAATAAATCTGTCTATAATTAAAATGTATTTTATTGAATTACATTACTATTGCAGTATGATATGAACAATCACTTGCAATACTTTAGTTACCCATTTTTTATGATTTGACAATAAATAATTAGCGGACATTGTGGGCAGTTATTTTATGCTAATTCCGTTTTCTTTGGGTTGAATTTCATATAACATTTGCTTTGCTTGGCTGCTTAACTCATGAATGGTATCAATTATGCTGGGATGCATTTGTAAACAGTGCTAATGGACTGACTACCAATCTGTATTGTGGGGCTGTATAAAATGAGTAATGCTGTGCCATAGAGAAGACTAGTATTAAACGATAAAAAACTGATTTACTTGTCATGTCTGCCACTGTATTCTGTGGATACCAACATGTAGGAATCTGGCACATCAGAACAGCATGTATGCTTGTTACAGTTTCAATAAATTATCCAAATCGAAAGTTTCTTGATTAAAGTTACAAATGGAAAGCATTAACAAATCTGTATACATAGGGAGCATACTTAAAGAAGCTTCTCCAACACGAATTTCGCATACATTTGGCATAAAAATGTACAAAGTTGCCCAAAAACATGTAGCCTAAAACCAAGGAAACCGTACAGCCACTCCATGATTGGTCCTAATTTCAACGACTGCCATGCTGACTGGTTTGACAATGAAGAATTAGACAATGTGGAAATCGAAGAACAAGGACCCACTTCTGACGCCTGTAATCACATTCTTGATTTAAACACATACATGACCTCGCCATGGGAGAACGATGCTCGATAGTATACGATTTGTTCTAGTTAAGTTACATGGCCTCGTGTTCAGTAATGGCTATACTTTCTAATATTATAATGAATAAAAATTACAAAATTTAATCACCAAATTTGTGACGTGACAGAGGGGTAGGGGGTTTCTAGAATTTTGTGACATGCGGGGGCGGGGGGTGCTAAAAAAAGCCACTTTTTGGAGAAGCTTCTTTAAGTATACTCCCATATCACAAACACTGGCAAATCACAATGGAAATTCCATGAAATGTCACTTAGAAGACAGATTCAAATTGATTTAAGAGAAATCGTACATGCCCTTGTCATTCCTTGGAAATGCAAGGCATTTAGGCATTTAATGAATGAGAAAAAACTGGGCGTATTTTCTTGATTAAAAAATTCTAGTCGTTTTCTAGAAGTTACGAATTAATTCAAGATGTACTTCCTGGCATCGCTGCATTGCACAAACCTCTTCTATTCCATACTGCTTACAGCAATTGGCATTAGAATAGGTTTCAACAAAGTTCTAAAATGTGGCTACAGACATTACTGCACTGTTTATAAAAAAAACATCAAATGATTTCCTAATGCAGGTCTAACTTTCAAACAAAAATGCATTCAAAGGTATTCCATTTCCAGCTCAGCTACATTTTTGGGGGGAAACAAAGAGCTATTCTTTTGGCATGTATTAAATGACATTGCACTGTAATTAAGAAATTCTTAACTTTAATTTAATTTCTCCGATACGTTTGTATCACATATACGTGCCTCGTATACAGGGTGTAAGAAAAGTATTTCCTGTTTGGAAGTAACGTTGAAGCGATGATTCTATGTGACTTATGAGTATGAACAAAGTTGGTCTCACACTGGTGGACATCTATCTATGACGTTTCACTGCATTTGCTTCGATAGGTTGGTAATGCAGGATTAAGGGGCAGCAGTGAATTCAACGCGGCCATATCTGTTGTTTGTTGGCCGATTTCAACTCTGTTTTCACCAAAATGTTCAGAATATGATTGGCAACATTTCCTAAATTGAAACTATGCCCCTATCGGCAAAACTAACAAAATTAGTTTTCGAATGGCCTTGAAAGTGGGCATCAAGGTCACATTTGACGTCATACAGAGATGTCATACTCATAAGTCTCCTAGAATCATCGCTATCAAAGTTATTTCCAAACAGGCAAGACTTTTTTTACACCCTGTATACTACAAGGTCTTCAATTATAAGAGTGGTATCTAAGTGGTTCACTCGTTGAATAGAAATCTTTGCATTCTATAATTGTATGAATATTATTATACAATTGACAAGGAAAATACAAGAATAAATTGGAAATTTCAGCTCAATTTTGTGGGTCATTATATAGTATCTACGGGTTGATATGATGTAATATACATATTTTACCTCGTTTTGAAAATAAATACATCATTAAATTGCTGGAAGAAGTTAGGAAGATTTAAGCTTTTCAGGAACAATAATGCAAAGATTTGTATTCGTATTCCCTTGTAATTTCCTCAATTCTCATTTTGTCTACTGTCTACACGACTGCGTCTCGAATCATATCAATATATGTACAACATTGCACTGTTGCTGACGTGCAAATCAATCTTGCCGGTATATTATATGCTGCTTATAAGCGTATTCAAACGACTTTAAAATGGCTCACATATAATATGCTCAGTGCCAGTGTAAGGGCCGGTTAATATTAACAGCGTACATGGCAGGATAATAGTACCGAGAATAAAGTTATATGTAGCCAACTACATCCTAATGCACCAACCCTTATATCTTACTCATTTATCACAAGTGAAAACTAAGTTTAATGCCACCAACCTGATGCTTTTTATGTGTTCGTGTGTGTGGGAACCATATTGTCCATTTCATTGACAATGGGGCCCCTTGAAGTGTATGCATGCATGATGATGATGTCTACGTACACTGTGGCCAATGTAGCTCGTCAGCATGCATACATTAGGATTTAATATCGGCATCAACATCACTATAGTCAAATGTTGGGACACAAGTAGAAGCACTAGTGGGTCCTGTCGAGGACGGATTGGTTGCTGCTGGTGTTCCACCGTGCACATGTTCCATGCTTGCCGTAGACTCCTCGGGAGTTTTTGAAACTTCTGCTTCTGGTTCCAGATCATGATGGTGCTTATGACGTTGAAATGCCTGATAAAAAATCAAATTGTACTGCAATTAATCTGATTGCTAGAGCAGTCATTTAAGAGTACGTACGCGTCAATATCTATTTCCAAATGCTCGTGCACATTTCCTGTTTAAAGTTTACAAACAGCTTGCTGTGCAGGCAGACTTCGCTTTTTGATTCCAACCAGTGAACATCAAAATTCTCATTTTGCCAGTAAAAGCTTTAATTGGAGAAATGAACATTCTTTGCTATGTTGCAAAATTGCTTCATTTGCATGCCCTGTAAACTTACTTTTGACACCATCATGCATATCATATATAGTATTTGCTGTCAATAGCCTAGTAATGGTTTCAAAAATTGGGCGGAAATCATTCTCAAGAACATCAAATATGAAGAATTAAACCAGCAATTTTTACCAGTTAATTAGAATAAATTATTTTGAGAAAGTAGGGCGAAGCTTTCGAGTTCTGACTGCATAATCCAAATCATGATAAATGACAATGATGCACATGTACACAGTACTAAATTTTTACCAATAGAGAGCACATATTCACAAATTACTTCAACATAGAGGGGTGCGTGCAAGGGTTTATACATGTTGCGCACGCACACCAACTCAAATTTCTCCAAAAACCCATCTTGTTTCAATCTTACCCCCCTTCCCCACAAAATGCAGATATTTATGTCACACAGCTAAAAATAAAAGAACCAAAAAATATTCAAATCAATGCAGCAGAATATCCCCCATAGCAGTGAACCATGTATATTTAATTGTCCATGTTTTGGGGCAATTATTTCAGTGGCCATGCACAGTTATTCATGGCATTTCCATTACATATATACGGTATACAATCCAAACTCTTATATGTATAAGCTGACGAGGTATTGTATTGTACTTGTGTGAACAACAGTGCTTAACATCAATGCTAAAGGCATATATTATATAGTGGGTTCGGGTCATTGGAGACAGAGAAGGAGGTTGGAAGAAGTATGTGTTATAGCATATAGAAGTTTTTATATACAAGGGACATGCAAACACACTCGGCTCATATGCGGACAAGTGGGGATAACTTATTTCTACCTAAAAAACGCACTATCGTCTCGATCAGAACCATTCCTTCCTTTCCCAGCCTTTTTTATTTGTATGTTTGCTGCTGGGTGCCATGTGAGATTCCTGCAAAAAGGAATAAAACACAGGGCCTTGGAATTACCAGCGGCTCAAGTAAATGGTGGTAGTGCATGGTGGTTTATGATGTATTTTTTATCTTAACATTTAGGATGCTCGCTGCAGATGTGTTTCTATTGCCAACCAACAAAATTCCGCGCAGCCATCTGGCATATGTTACTAGCAAAACAGTAAAATCAAGTAAGTGTGCGTGCCGACCGAATTTTATCTCCAAATTGTGGATTCAAAATTTGGCATGTGGAGAAGTGAAGCGCCAAATGCTTGATTTTATCAATGTTGAGCTCATAAATATGGCAACTATATTTAGATTCAAAGAAATCACTTGGACTTTTACTATTGCATTAAGTTTTGCATTCAAGAACAGTGGCATCTGAAATAACATTTTATACGGCTATGAACGCCATTCAAAAAGTTTAAGAATCTTGAGCATTCAAGTACAAAATAGTAAGCATTTTTAAACCCTACAATAGCAGAAATTCATTCTATACAAAATCTGCAGCTAAGCAAAATGACTTCAATTTACTGTATTAACACAAACTGTGTGAGTGCACATAATGAGCTACTATTTCTATCTCTTTGCCGTTTGCACATTTGTTATGCAAATTAAATGTATGCAAAGGTAAAAACAAATAGTACAGTGGAGGTGTGACAAAGTTACAGAAAATTATACTGTATGCCCAACTGCGAACATAACTTATCCCTTGCTTAATTGTTTTCACACGTTTCAAACCTTGGCTGGATTTCAAGTAATTCTGATACTTGTGTTAAACAAAACTACAAATATAAGTGTATTTTAAGGGAAAAACTACAATTAGAAGGACTAATTCACATGAAATTATGGAAATTCATGCAAAATAAATTGACGAACGTATAATAATCTCTTTAGTTGATATGCACAAATAGGCATTTTCACCAAGAAAAATATCAAACTATCATGCTGCACAGCGTATTTATAGTGGCAAGCAATTAAATTTCTTGAAACCTGAACATTAAACAGGAAATCGACCAGGTTAGTAACCAAACATTTCATTGAAAACTGTGTTTAAATTAGCGTAAATTTTTAAAATTTTTTAGAGTTTATTTAGACATCATTTAATACAGTAGAGTTCAGTAGGAGTGTTTCTTAATTGGGTGTTCAGCACGAGAATAAATTAAATAAGGTATATTTTGATCTGCCAGAAGTTTTTTCTAATATACTAGTATGTATTAGGTTTTTGAAACTAAGATTGCTGCTCCAATGCAATAAAAACAAAATTATTAACAATTCTCCCAATATACTTTTCATCTAAATCATTAAAATGTAATTTGTATATAATGCCCAATTTCTCTAATGATGCTAAATACTAAATTAGTAGAAAGACGTTTCAAAATCTTTAAAACTGAATTATTGTGAATGTTCTGCATCCTTATTGCAGTGATAATTTCTTTCATTTGTGAATCGACTTTATAACGTTGTTCAAAAATCTACATTTGCTGAAAATCAGTAAGAAATATAAATAATTGCGGCATATCTTTTTAACGAAGTACAAAATATGTCATATAGCAATTTCTTAGTGCTCCTCCCACTGAACTTTACAATATGTAAAATGTTATTCCCGGCCGAATCCTTATGTGCATGAAATTTGCATGCAATTGTCTCTAATATGTGTAAATAGCGCTGTAAAATGTATCCAGTTCCAAATTGAAACCGAATGTAATCGTCTTGGTACCTGCAATGAGAAACGTCGATGTGTTGCTTTCCTGCCTCCTCGTCTTTTTGAAATGTGAGGGTTATCTTTGCGCATGGTTTTGTTGCGCAAAACTTGAAGCTGAGTGTAAACTCTTCGCAGTTCAGCCTGAAACAAACAAATCAAAAGCTCACTATACACTGCAATATTGCATGAGGTTAACGAACTTCCACCTAAACTAGTTGTAGCTGTACAAGCATTATTACCAACTTGCCACTCGTCAAGCAAAAACACGAGTAGACCAGTTGATTAATTAATAATCATCATCTAATTGTGGACATAGAGGCTATATACCCTGATGTCCTCTGGGTCCATATCTGCTAGGTTTATGTCCCCTATGTCAACTTCGCCATTTGAAGTGACTCCATCGCGTAGCTTCATCGTTTCTGAAGTGGTACCTTGCTCAGTGCATTCAGTCTGACCTCGATGATCACCACTGGTACTCACATGCTGCGGAGGCTTATGATGATACCACAGCTTTAAATGGACACAGAATAAGTGTACAATGCGAATTTAAAACAATGAACACTGCTATAATCTCATCGAAGAGACTAATTTAGAAACCAAATGTAACACTTTTCATTGAAGAAATTATAATATAGAACAATTCTCATATACTGGGTAAGTTTTAAAATTTGCACGAGGAGAAAAGTTGAATAATGATTCCAAACTTTAGCTCTTTTAGTTGGATTTTTGTTGGAATTATTCGGAAGGATTCTAGAGACAGACCTTTGGAGTGAAAAGAAGAAGAAGAACGAAGGATACAGTCAAGTGACATCGTCCGAAATACAGCAGGAACATGAAGTCTGGGTGAAGTTCATCCCAGAACACGTACCTTAGTAACGGAAAAAATAAAACAATCTTGCGAATTTAATTCATTCGTGGTCGTGGTAATATTGAATACAAAGAGTGTTGATTAAAACAGCAGTCGGGAGGAAATGCTTCAGACTCGAAATTCTGATATTAAGTATTTTGTTAAACTGCGCAAATGCTTCAATTTAGAGTATTTCATCCGGATTCCGAGTTCTGTTCAGTTTTGGGAATTAAAAATATTTCATAATCTTTAAATTACATATTTCAGTTTTCAGTGTAATTCAAGAATTTTAAATCCGTTAGATGGAATGCAATGCTGACTACTCAAATGTTGACACAAACTTAGTGCAAAATGTACCCTATTACAACAGTCTACACAGATATTTTGTACAAGTCAAAATCTATTCAACAATTGCACTAGCTGAACTAATTGTG
>WWPM01015211.1:0-17049 GCA_023279145.1 Glomeris maerens | reverse complement strand
TATATACTATTCAAATGTCTATTTACACAAACATAAAGGGACAAAAATATCCACATCAATCCTATCCAAACATCTAAACATGTGAGAGTAACATCAATAGTCTTAAACCAATCGATAATGATATTAATGAATTCAAAAGCCCATCCACAGAACTAAAAACATGCAAGATTAACATGATGATAATTTAAACTGAAATTGTGTAATCTAGAAAGTCTGTATCAAAATACGTAACAAACTGTTGACAGATAGACAATGTCTTTCCAATGTCCATGCAGTTTGCTATAAGTGTCATGTCCGAATTATATAAAATAGTACCAAATACACAATAGGAGGGAAAAAAACTGCCAAATTCATATATAAGTGTTTGTATATCACCAACTTATTTGTTGTACAGACCATATATTATCTAGACATTGTATACCTGAAATACGCATAAAATAAGTAAAAGTACAAATTTTCCCGTTTCTATGAAAAGTTATGTCTATACCTCGAATATTCACAAAGATGGCGTAAAATTGCTGAACGCCTTCCCAGCAACTCGTATTGGTGCATTTGTGTCATGGCCCCCACATCCTCGAGTGATTTGTGTTTCGTTTTCTTGACTGCCATTGGCCCAACTTGCCAATTACACTGAACTTATATACAATCGGTTTCGGCCACGTGTTGCTCTTGCGAAGACACCATATATTCCACAGTATATTTCAGATATAAAAATGACATTATTATACATATATTAAAACATATGCATGTATATAAGGACCCGTCCAGCAGTCAGCCAGTGTAGGCTGATGGACATCAACATGAACTCTGCCAATGGAATCGTCTCAAGAGCAACTGCATTTGGTTTCTGCTTCGCAATCATTCATCTACTTGTGAACCCTTCTTCAGCATCTCAATGTGTCAAAGGTAAGAACACTAGTCTCATTTTCCATCCGTACACAATGATGAGCCCAAATCTAAAATGCCATCATATCGTGGCAATTGCATGATCATACAGACCTTCAAACAGATACAGTGGTGGTCTTATAAATAGGACACTTTACAATATTCAACATTTTTTGGCTAAGAACCGTGAAAATATTAAATGTTCTTGAATTGTAAGTAATGAAATTTATTCGAAACACTTCATAGTCTGCTCGCAATTCAAAACAATTGACAAAAATTGTGTTTCTGAAATATTATGCGTTTAATATAACAATTTTGCTACTTTCCAAAAGTGTCCTATTAATTATTTATACGACCACAGCTGTATGAAGATTAATTGCAACAAGATAATTTAATAACAAGAATAAGATGGTTTTTCACTAGTATAAATAGGCCTTTCAATTATATGTTGCTTGGGAAGTGAACCGATAATACCAATAAATAATGTAAAAAGACATTTCAGATATACTTAGCCATCAGAAATTTGTTGCGCAAGAGATCACAGCCAGTATAGCCTATGTCAGTTTAGGAAAAGTGGAAAAGATAACTGTGTTTTAAGTTTAGTAGATCATATATCGTAATCGGTTTGCATGAGAATCTTCAATGTGTATTTCTAATACTTGATAATCCTGGTGGGGGGTAATTGAGTATTAGAATGTATTTGAATATCAAGTAATAGCACGTCTGCTGAGTAGTGCTATATGCATATTTAATACACTCGAACCTCTGTAATCCGGATCCCTTCCATATTCCGGACAAATTCGTTTAGCGGGACTTGCCCCTATTGATTAACACAGATGATGACCTCTATCATCCGGTCCCTCCATAACCCGCATATCGGACGAAATTCGCAAACCAGTAACATACTTATAGCACCTCTGTAATCTGGCTAACAGCTTTGGAAAATTTTTATGTAGGGAAAAATCTGCGGCCCGTCAAACCAAAATGACAGAATTTTCAGACTTTTGAAATGGTGCATGAAGATTATGTCCACTCAGGTTGTAATAATGTTACAGTGCACAAATAAAGTTCATAAATAAATTTACTAACAAAGTTCATAAATAAATTTACTAACATTAAGTTCATACATAAATTTACAAATAGATAAAGTTTATAAATAAATTTACTAACAGATTAAGTTCACAAATGTTGTTTGAACGTTTCGTATTCATTTTTTTCGAAAAAAAAACAAAAATCCCTTTGGAATCCGGATAAATTGTACCTATCCGGATTACAGAAAGATATCTGCAATCCAGATCCTTCTATATCCCGGACAAAAAGTCTGGCCCGATGAGCGTCCGGATGATAGAGGTTCGAGTGTAAATGAAATTCTGTAGTTCGTTCAAGTAATGTCAATACTTTTGAAGCATTTTGAGATTACATGATGCTACAAGATCTACACTGAATATGTGTATGATGTACTAGGCTAACACCGTGTTTAAACCCATAGTGGATCACGCGGAAAGGATCATGGTGGAGTCTGGCAAAGTGTATCACGCCAAAGTCAACAAATGCGTCCTGCTCTCATCTGCTCATTGGATCAGGTAAGTGGTGACAGACGCCATTTTGATTAACAAAGACCTATGCTTTTCATTCCTTTCTAACAGAGCTTAAAATTTGTTATGTAAAAAAAAACTACATGTCTTTACTTAATTCCGCAAAAGTGGAGGTTATTTGAGCATTCCAAATTTCATCCAACACTTTTAGGGAATTTTGAAACCTCTCCAGCTCTTGAAGTGGGAGAAATAGTTCAAATGAAGGTGTGACTGGAACTGTTTTCTACGTGGAAAATGAACTTTTAACTCCACCACACTTTCATTTGAACTTTTTTTTCTCATTTCAATATCTGGAGAACCTGAGACCCAATTGTACTTGTTACAGGGTGTGGAGAAAGTTAGGTTATACTGAAATTACCCACAAGATGATATTTAAGGATGCAACGAATGATATTGCATATTTATGGCAACATTTTGATGATACGTGTTTGTTTGCAGGTCTGACATCGTACAAAACTCCTTTGACAGGGAACCGCAATTTCACTATCATCGTCCAAATTGTTGTTGTCGTGTGAACGAATATGTGCTTCGAACTGTAACAGTTGATGGAACAATCCTGAAATTCAAACAAGTGCAATCCTGCGTATGTAGCAGTTGCTGTGAACTCGACTAGTTGCCATCATATTTTCATCTGCACAACATCAACTGTTTGAAACAACACAGCCACATAATAATATCAACGAGGGACACAATGGCGGCTAAATATACAACGCAACTTGGTCAAAAAGATTCCAGTTTTAATGAGTCGCATTCATTGAAGATGCAGTGCACACACACACACACCCTACCTGTACCAATATCAAGATATTATACTCAGACTTACAAGGTCATCTTTAAGTTTTTGTACATTACACCTCATTTTTTATATTTGATTTACAGAATCTTTTTTATCTGGTCCCGTATAATAATGTATCCCATTTAAAACAGCATACCTAATATACGAGGAGTTTTTTTTTACTCATCATATTATATACGTCGTTTGTTTTTTGTTGCATTAAATCGTTAATAGAAAAAATATACATATTGGATAATATGTCGCCAATCAAGACGTGAGCAAAATGATGGATATCAGTTATAAATTAGTCACAATTATTGTACATTAATTACATGAATTTTCATGCGCCAATCGTATCTATGTACGTACCTATACATCGGAATACAACGAAAATAAGAAATAAATGCTAAATTCTGCACATTTGAAGGGAAATATTCAAGACTGCTTCATGAGAAGTAGGTTATTGCGCAACACAAATGAATGCTAATGTTGACATTTTACATTTTCTTGAAAGCATCCTATTTACAGATCAACCAAATACTTTTGCATTCTGTGCACAATATTGTATAACACTGTGATTAATGTCACATCAAAATTGCAGGAAGGCGAATGATGCCAATTTTATATGATACCTAACACAAAACAATGTATGATTCGTGCTGGCTTCATTATGTTCCTTCGAGTTAAAAACTAAATTCTGGGACATGTATAGTGAGTGAAACATACAAAAACAGACATATGCCTATCAATTTGAATGTATTATTTTATACAGTTATACAAATAGAATTTTTTCATATTCTATCTAAGTATCTATTTATATAACTTGAGCCTCTTCCTGAAACAGAAACAAAAAATCAAATCCCTCCTCAAAAATTGTCTGTGAAAGTGAAAAATTTATTAAGGCGGATGAGTTATGATGACTTCACCTATCGGGCGTATTTTCTGGGTTACCAGGTCTTAGCCTAGGGCCTTCTAATGCTGCTAATTACGTGTATATTATACTGCAACTTTCTCCAAGTCTTGTTGAATAAACAAAAACGTATGAAAAAACAACAAGTATTCATAAAGTAAATTTGATAAGGGCTCGTCCATAAACGACGTTCCCAAATGCAATGATTAGGATTAGATAAGTTTCATCATTTGTGTTCACTAAATAAACACATAACTTAGAAATGAGATCAATATAATATTGGAAATACTGTAGCCTATATTGCAACTCTTTAAGTGCATTTCCATATAGACATACAGAAATGCAATTAAATAGGAAAAATGCATATTATTTTGTTTTCATATATAACTGTCTCAATCTAATAAATCCCATAGACGTGTAGGTGTAGATTTTCGATTCTCCACTGGCTGTATTATTGTGCGTACCTGGTGACCTTCACAAGAGACCTTAATTACATCATTCCTGTTCTTCATGCAGCTGCTTAGCTTGGAGGGCGTGTAAATTTCCTTTCCCCACCAGACAAAATTTATTTGTTTCTATATCTCCCCCACTTCGATACACAGTCGATATCTTCTTCAAAACATAGTCCCCACCCTCATCAATTTTAAATTTTCATTCCCAACCAGCGCTCGGTCACATAGTTGATGAAAAATTAAAACCTGTTGCTAAGAAAAACGAAAAGGACATCTCAAAAATTGTCCATACTGAGTGTTCATTACAAATATTGCACACTATTAGGGTACATATGATCGCTTAGCACCACGTTATTCAATTCAATTGCAGTTATTGAAGTTATATAGCTTGAAAAACAGATCGATATCTCCAATAAATTCTAATCACAAATGTAATGTAAAAATAATTGTTATGTAGAATCGCGGCAAATCTTTATAAAATCTTAGTAGAGCATAGTGTAAGCAGCATTTTCTGCATTACACACCAGGAAAATGTACTGCAGCAAAGCTATTCATATTAGGCCAAATGTGAAATAACACTGAAATGACAAATACAATTTTCGTAATACACATATGTAAACTTTTAATTGGTAATTCACAAGCAAAAATGTCATATATTTTTAGAAGAATGCTGCTTGAAAAAATGGTGGGTAATAAAATATTATCAGGGGTATATTAGTTCAATAGTAGTGTTGTATAATGTAGGCACCAACGCCCATCTTGTGGTCAGACAAAGAATGGATAGGTTTAGTTTTTGCATTATTATGAAAAATGCCCACAGCATCAGCAGTGTTTTTTTCTCTTGTCTGGAAAGAAAATAGCCTTTCTTTCAAATTCCGAAACTGAATGCATAATATCGAAGGGGGTAAAGCAAAAATCAGTGGCGTGACACACATAATATATTCAAACACTATGTCATCTGATGGGGATGACATATACTGTAAATAATTCATATCAAGTTAGCTTAGAATTTTGTAGTTTCTTTATTACTATGTTCAACCAACTACAAAATCTGCCGCCTACTAAAACATGGGTTACACCAACCACAAACTAAAAGAGACACTCAAACACTGAATAATTTCTGTGATTTTTATTTTTGCTATAGATTATTTTGCCATATAATACATGAGCATCACTTAACTTAATGTGCACATCTAGACAACAATTGCTTAAAACCATTACTGCCTCCCAACCAGTGCAAGATGATCACACCAAATTACTCCAAGCTGGCAAGTAACTGCTCCAGCTGGACGAACTATGACTTTGAACAACAGAGGACCCTGGATTAGTGAAAAAAAACCAACAAAAGCTCACTTATCAACTGGTTCGCAACCAACTAAATAGAATACATTTGCATAATGTCAGTTCCCTAATTAAAAACAAACATGCATTGAATTATTAAATGGTGTCATTCCAACTCCACAGGATTACTTGTAGTATATTTGAACTAGAAACATAAAATCGCTACTTATAAGTGCTCAAAATACGTGCTAAGAAGAAAACATAGCAAAATTTTCACTTGGAAACAAGGAATACTACTTTGTCAGATCACACACATGAATCTCGTAAATGTTAGGCTACTTGATTTCCTTTAGAGATTTTCTTCTACTATATGATTATAAATATTCAAAATCATGATATTGGATGACATTATGCAAGAATTTCTGCACAAAATGCAGCACACCTTTGGCGGCAAGTAACATCATTTCTTCCTCTTGGCGACTGAACCGCAACATTGTTTTCAAAACCGACACGAGTTGCTCTCGCTCACTTCCCGCTTGAAGAGAGAAGAACTTCGGCGCAAAGAAATGAAGAGTAGAACCAATTTTAGTGCTAAATGCGTGTACGATTCTGTTTGAAGTACAGTTTACTAGCTTCAAACCAAACACACCTTGACTATCACATTTTTCAAGTATTCCATGTTGGCAGCGTGCCGTTCCCTTTCTTGGTTCCTCTCGAGCCTATGCGTTGAAAAATAGCATAAATGCCAAAACAGAACAAGGAGAGAACTTGAAAGGTATTTGCAAGCAGGTTAATTGAATATAATTATATGCTGACCTGCGAATCTCTTCCTTCAAGACTCTCGCTTGTTCCGAGAGCCTGGCATTGGTAGCTTCGCTTTCGTGAAGTACCTGAAATCCGATTCCACAAACTCAAATTCCCTAGATACTACTCTTCATTCTCTCATTCATACGTGACATTTATTTTGGCGAAATAAATTAAATCCTCAAATTTAGACGATCACAAGTGGTCTACTAGTACCATACTGCTATACGGTGATCGCTTCGGATCAGGGAAAACGGCTCAACTTACAGCTATTCCTTTTTTCCTAGCAAAAATCCTCACATTTTGAAGTGTTGTGCCATAGACTTTATATTTGCTTTCCCAGAACAATAACAACAATGAGCAGTTTGTAAACTTCAAATTTTCCTGATACAAAAATTAAACACTTTTAGGCACAACAAACCACATTAATTAAAACAGCTTCATGAAATGTCAGTTCAATATCAATACCATTTATCATTTCAAATCCCTTTCCCTCAAATTTTGTAGGCATTTGCCTATTCGGCTTTCAAATACGTATTATGTACTTATCTATAATACTGACTGGGTCACTGTTATAGATCCCAATGCTCAGCGTAAATTACGTGACTGAGTTTTTAATTATTATTCAACTTTCTTATGCCCAATAGTCTCGTCCAGCTAGACCAAATAACCGGTGACGTGTCATGTAAATGTATGAGCGGGTTTGAAAAGTCTAAGCATGAGAGGGTTATAAAGCTTATAAAAAGTGGCAACTTTGATGGGGACAGCAGATTGTATGGCAATTACTGGAAAAGAAGAGAGTGTTCACAGATCTTCTTTTCCCTGGCAAATTAGAACCACCTGCATGCCATCCAAGCAAGCAACTACGATCAAAGTCAAGGCTATGGCCCTAGTTCTGGCCCTGACCATGGAAGCCAACATGTACCCTCAAGGCACAGCAACAACATCTTTCAGTCCCCAATACCCTTGTGCAACGTCCTTCCGCGTGGCCCAACTTCCGGATAGAAAGTGACCATAAGTCAGCAACTTAGTCACGTTTTTTCCACTCGTAAAATGCCATCTTTCCTCCTTTTTTTGCCCGTCTCTTTCCGCCAGACTATTCACCAAGAGACAGTTGCTTCCACACTCAATTAGTCAAATTGACTGCTAGTTCAAGTCTGACCAAGTTGGCGTGCAAAATATACGTAGCATGTGCACCGTGAAAATTGGCACAATGTCTGCACGATCACTCGGTGTAAAATTATAGATGTCTGCATGGTACGTGCAGTTAGTATTCCATTTGATTGGTGGATGTATGGGTAAACCCTCAGAAGAAGAAGAAGAAGAAGAAGAAGAGGAAGGGGGAGGGAAATACGCAGCAACCACATGGTGAAAATATGCGGAAGCTAAAGCAGGGGAGTCTAGGTACTATCCAAGGCCCCTGCAGGGCCCCGGTAATCTTCTAGCAATTGCAATAAAACACACAAGCCATAAAGCCATGCACAAGGTCCCTTGCCAATTAATCCCCTGGCTTGCACTTGTATGTAATGATCGCAACAAAATATGAAAAAACCCACTAGTGTTCGCTGTGTGAAATGTGCTCTGACTCGTATGTGGCAAATTGAAGACCAAGAATTGCAATATAATTTCAAATATGGTACTGTTATAAATAAAATAAATTAAACCAAGTGGATATGTCAGATTAAATGAAAACCTGCATAGATTATTAATTTCCCGGCACGCTTTGGTTATCACGTGAAAACTAGGCTTTGCCCAACGAATTCTAAGATTCAATTTAGGAATAAATTTAAGCGATTCACATGCATGCACGTTTTAACAACTCGGGCAGTAACAAAACGCAAGAAAGCAACCTTGGTTTGACCAAGGTTTGACTCGCTTCATTTCCTGGATCTATATAGCCTACTTCAGACCGACCCTGGAGTGCCACATAATTGTGTCCAAGTACCATTAAATTACCATCCTTCACGCACCTGTCATGGTTTGTCTGCACACAATCCCTACAAGAACACTCGACCGCAACGCAAATTGAGTGTTTTCTTTTCCAATTTTCACTTCGACACCATGCGTGTACGTGCGGCACCACGACAAACAAAGGAAGTTGATGACTGACCTCTGCCAGATGGTCTATTTTCTTGGTAGCGTGGCCCAGCTGATTTTCCAATTTGCTGATGTCAGCAACGGATGCGCTACTGTTACCTGCCAAATTGATATTATCTTGTGAGAGGATGCGCATGAAGACGCAAATTATTCAATTGAAATGACTTATATCTTACTTATTCCGTCATCAGGGTTTCTGTCAGGGTCAATCAGCTGTTCAAGCGGTACAAACGTGCTCAATGAATTGTTCATCGACTGAAATTACCGAGAATTTCATTATCTTAAAGCAATTCTATAAAATAAGCATATTCAGTCTTATACGCACATGGTGTAGGTCAGAATCCACGGTCATTTCGGAACCCTGTATAAAAATGCAGTCATTTTATATAACATCTATCTTCCATTATTAGAAAAATGGTTTCACCTCTCCTTCTTGTCTCTCCATGTTGGCAACAATCGAAATTTCCTCATCTCGCTGCATCACGCATCTTTCCTGTAGGAGTTTTGTATTTTCCGCTTTAGACATATCTAGTTGATGCCGAAGATCAGATAAAGCATCCTGACTGATTCTGATCTGGTTCATTTTATCCTAGAAATGCATTTCTTATTCAATACTTTAGGCATTACATAATCACATCAAATAAAAGAGTTCGTACAAGTCTTTACAAGTCAGTTGTAAGAAGAACTTTTCTTGAAAATCAGGTCGATCCTACATTTAATTCAATCTGATGAAATGAACTTATAGCAGATATTGTACACATTTTTTTAATGAAATATTTGATTCTCTAGAAATTAGGTTGTATTTTTCGTTCATAGAGCTTACATATTCCTTATGAAGCTATGACATTTTAGGGGCAAAACTAGTAAGAACCCTGAACTAATGTTGGTATTAAATAAATGAAGATTCACCATGCAACTTGCGTTCAAGGAATCAACTTGGTTTTGTAACAGTTTCACAAGTTTCTGACTTTCTTTCAGTGCAGTATCCTTTTCCAAGCAAAGATGATCCAATCTGTATGAAAATTCAGCATTTTATAGAGGCTATTGCATGGGTGATTCTACTGAATTCCTATGCAGTGCGCGCGTTATAAGAAGCCCACGTTATAAGACGTTACGCGTTTTTTGGATCGGTTATAAGACACTTGTCGTTATTAAACACTAAAACCGAAAGACATTTGGGTGTCTTATAACGCGTGCGCACTGTATACATACTTTTCACTCCATATTAATTCGTTTGCTTCAAGTTGTTGGACTAATTTATTGTATCGCTGCAGTAAACGATCATGCAATTCGCCATTTGCTTCACGATCCGCATTTGCTTCGTCAAGCTTGCTTCTGAATTAATTCAATGCAAAATATAATAATGCAATGAATAATTGTACATGTTTACATAAACATATCAGCGTAATTGTGGCATACATCATTTCCTTAGCATTCAGTTGAAGATGTTGTACTAGTTTCTCCAACCGTTCTTTCTCATTTGTGTCATCCAAATGCGATCCATCAGTACTTGGGCTTTGGTTGCTTTTTTGCTGTTTTAAAACACTGTGAACTCTCACCTGCAAGCGATGCATTACGAACTTCAGCACAGATTTTACAAATCCAGTAATTTCCGCGAGGAATTATCACGCAGCATGCCTTGTAACTGTTGTACTCTGCTTGGCACGTTTCATAATCTTGTTGAATGGCTGCTATCTTCTCTTGTAATAAAGATATTTTGCTTTCGAGGCGTGCCGCGGTTCGGTTACTCGATTCAGACGCGACACGTGCTTTTTCCTGAGCTGCTTGTAATTCCGATGCAAGGTCCGATGTTTGCACCTAATATTACAGTTAAATATTATTACAGTTAAATATTATTACAATCAATATGCTTTTATCGTGCTAAGAAAATATTGCTTAATATACTTTATACGATTCCATCTCCCGCTGCATGACTTCGTGTTTCGATTGCAGTTCTTCATGCGCAGCTTGCTGGTTTTTAGTAACTTTCACACTTTCTGCAAGTTCCCGCTTGCATTTTATCAAAAGCACTTTGAGCTTGTCCGCTCTTTCACTAGTCTGCCTCTTTTGATTCTCCATATCAGCTACATAATTGGAAAATAAAACCTCATGCAATTTCATTTGCAATCAAGACCCCAATGTGAACAACATACATTTCCATAATGCTACTCTACATAATCATAGATTAGAATTGCAATTAAATTACCTATTTGTTTTTTCAGTTCCCCTTCTCTGTCAACTCTAATTTGCAGTTCAATTTTCAGCGATTTAATTTCTTGGTCTTGGTCCTTTAACTTTTCATTCAGGTCTTTGACGAGACGCTCGTAATCTTCTATCTCAAGCGATATAACATTCTGATGTTTTGATTCCTGCAATTTCAAATATATGATTCCAGAATAATCAATCCAAACGAAGACAATATTGATTATTTTACTTTGGCATTATATTACAAACCGACCTTCTCAGATTCGGCCACGACAAGACGGCGAGAAAGATTTCCATTTTCTTCCTTCAAACTGCAAACTTGCAACTGTATTGCTTCACATTCAAAGGAAACTTTCAGGAATTTTTCATGGCAAGAATCGTAAAGTCGTTTTTGTTCTTCCAAGTTATCTTCCGATAATTTGTAGTCACTTTGAACATTCTGAGCCAAAACACCGTGTTAACTGCTGCAATCTGAACAGCATGAAATCCACATTGTACCTTCAATTGATCCATATGCACAGCATATTCATCTCTAAGTTGAGCTAAAGCAATCTGCAACTTATTATTTTCATCTGTTAATTTTTCAACCTGGCCAACAAGTTCGGCAATCTACAAATATAATCATGTAAAATTACGGTTCATATTTAGTTTCTCCAAATTGTCGACCTTCAATTTATAGGGAATCCAACTTTACTGAACACATTCTAAATTACGCCAAATCCACTGTCTAGAATATAAACTCATTCCTTAAACAGAAATTTATAACCTATTATACTGAAATGTTGTAATTTCTAGTTTAAACGTTCCTGCCAATATAAAATGCGCCCTATCACAATTAAAACAAAGTTTGCTAACAAATACCTGCGTTTCCATTCCGGCAGTTTCTTCTTTCACGTGTGATGCAATACTTTGGAATATCTTTAACTTTTCTTGACACTTAACTAATACTGACTCCATTAACCTGTCTTTCTCTTCAAGTTCCTTTTCCCGATACGTGTTAGTTACGCACTTATCGCAAGTTGGCTCGATTAACTCAGTTTGTACATGCTTATTCTCTTTGTTGCTAACTTCACAAGCAGCCGCTGACATTTCTTTCAATTCACTGTACATTTCTGAATACTGATTTCTTTCTAGAATGAGAGTTTCGTTTTCTACCCGCAGTTCTTCCAATATTTGCTCCGTTCGCGTCACGCGTTCCGACAACGCCGAATTTTCTTCTCGCATCAACTTGATTATCTCATCTAATTCAGGAACTTGCTCATCTGTCTGAGTTATTGCAACAGAACAAGAAGGAAAACAGTAAGCTTCTAGCGATAAGAGTCTCTCGCTTAATACGCCGATGCTGTTTTCCAGTTGCGAACAATGCGCCGTTTTGCACTCATAGCTTTCAAGAAGTTCTTGCATCGAACCATTCAAACTTTCGCACTTCTTTCTGTGAGTCTCATTCAACTCCCATATCTTATTATGCAAAGTTTCAGTGATGCTCTCTTCAAGCTTTTCCATCAACTCGGCAAAATTAATGTCATCCATGCAATCCAATTTCGGTACACACCCGTATGTTTCCAAATCAGCCAGCATATTTTTAACTCTATGTTCGTGTTGTAGGAATACATTTGCATTTTCTTTCGCATAGCTTCTGCTTTTTAACAGGGAATTCAGATGGTTATGCGCATCAAAATTCTCCATATTGAGGAATGTATCATCTTCCAGTTGGTCGGCAACTACTCCCAGTAAAACCTTAAACTTTTCACATTGTTCATTGGTTATATGCAATTCAGACTTTAATTCTTTTTCCCTCAACTGCAAGTTATAACGGTCTGTATTCGCCAGCTCCAATTCTTCGGTTAAATTCTGCACACAACTATGTAACTCGTTCATTTCTTCGTCATTTGAATTATCACCCTCGCGATCGATGTGACAATCGATCTCAATGTCACACTTGGCAACAGAACGATTTTGAATCTTTACTTGTAGATCGGCAAGATGAACATGAGCAACAGCCAATTCCTTCAATGTTTCGTCTTGTTCATATTGTATTTTGGCAATGATGTTCCTTGATGTTTCCAACTCTTTTTTGAGTTCCTCGTTGCATTTCTTCTCATTAATCATGTAATCCCACTCGGATTTACTGCTGACTAATTGAGCTTGCAAAGCGGAATTTGAATCCAGCAAAATGGTATTTTGCGACATGACTGAAGAAATTTCCTGCTCGTGCCGCTTGCGATCCTCTTCCATTTCGTGTTTGAAATTTGTTGTTGCGGTTTTCAGAGAAGATACTGCTTCTTCTCTCGCTTTTGTTAACAGCACAATCTGATTTGCCAGTTGCTGATGAAGAAAATAATACAGAGAAATAAGCTGTACATTTATTGCAATCAATTTTCAACACGAGACACCGAAATGTAACTGTTTGTTCAGAAATTAAGTGGAATATCAAAACTATAAGCTACCTCTTTCTCATCACGTGTTGCAGCGACTTCTTCGAGTACAGACTGAAATCCAGCTGCCATCGTCTTTTCTTTCATCTTCATGCATTCAATATCTTCAGAAGTAGTCTATAAAAACAACTTACATTGAATTAATGAAATATATAATAATTATATTCTAAGAAGCTCATCAAACCAGAAGTGTTTTTCTCAAAGAATCATTTTCAGTCGACAATACTTGCACTTTTTCTTCCTAATCACATGGAAACAAAAATTATAGATTAACAGGAAATGTACAGTATCTACGAGAAATAAATTGCACAATTTCCCGTACCTGTTCATCTTTTCTGCGCGCCAACTCTTCATATTTCTTCTCCAGACTTTGAAATTTTCCCGAGTAATCTAAAATGTAAATTATTTAGAAGGTTTAAATTTTATAAAACTGGCTATATACTGAATAGTATATAACTCCGTTATATTTTTTTAAATGATTGTATAGTATAGATACATATAACGACAATTTTTATTACCATCACATTTGGATTTCAGTTTCTGCAGCAGAATCAAATGCTTTCTTATTTGCTGTATGAGATCTTCTTTGGACATGTCTTCCATCTGAGCAAAACCGGTAACAATTTTCTTTGTATAAAATGATACTATATTTTTCTGCTAGATATTTAATAGAAATGAAAGACGAACTCGAAGTTTTCCTGCTACAGGTTTTCCAGGATTTTTCGCAGTTTCAGTCCCAAGGTCATCCATGACTGCGAATTGAGTCTACAGTTCATCAGTTAAATTAGTATTCACAATAAAAACCGACTTGATTGATAACTAATCTATCAAATAAATCGGGTTGGGCAGAAATTCTGGGAACATCTGTTCCGGAAGTTGTGATGTACACCTGGCGAGTGCGTGGTTACCAAAACATGCGCCAGGTGGCACCACTACATAGTAGCGCTTCTGCTCAGGCCATGCCAATGGAACTATCTTTTTCATCAGCCAATCAGGACGATCCACCATGATGACGTCACAACGCGTTTTGGGTCGGTAACGAACGCACCATGATGGCGTCACAATGCGTTTGTTATTCGGAATGCTCCTACTGTGCTACCTTATTATTCTATATACATTGGTTTCTGCTTTACACTTGGCTACTTCCCTATTTTATTTTAATAAAGCTGAAAATTATCATAAAATTGAGATTTTTTTTTTACAATAAGGATTTTTGAAATGGAAATCGTTAAAAATGCGAACTCAAACAGGCGAGGATGAAAAATTCCACCAAAAACACTAATTCTTATTTCTTAATTCCTGTTATTTCCAAATTAAAATTATACCAATATGCACATGAATGAATATCACGCTACATATGAATGACCGTTTAATAAATTTTAAATGATGTACGTGCAGCAGTTATTACATGATAAGCAAAAGCAATATTTAATATTAACTTATATATCAGTCATCATTCATCATAAATGGCTGACCAAAATTTGGAGGAACAAGACCAATTTCATCACAATAATAACTGAAAAATATACACAGAACCATGTCATTCTCCAATAAAATGATGCAGTACCCTTATTGGAAATCACCACTATAGTGACAACTACACAGATTGGTCAGCCTAGTTTCTTAATGCTATTATGAAATATGATTCCATAAAAGGACTTTACATTATGTCAATTCGTTCAATAAAAGCCCATTCAACATTTGATTTGAATAAAAAAAAATTCTAGAGAATTCAAAGTTTTTATGTTTCGTATTTTAGGTTCAGCAATTTGTCTATTTTTCAGGCACAATTTTATAATTATGATGCTCTAGTTGTTCTGCCTCTGATTGCGTGCACAATTAATCAAATTAGAGCAATATCAGGTATAACAATGCTAAGCAATCAATGTCCACCCTTAAGCAGGCAACAATACCACGCAATTCCCCTGGCCCAACACCGGAAAGGAACCGCGTTCAACATTTCCTGTTCTTGTTGCTCAACATTGGTGCTGCATATATACCACGTCTTACACTGTGACAAGATCTACAGAAGATCGAACCATAAGACTATCCAGTTTCTTTGCCGATGACCCTCCTGGACGATTCACTCTATGCCATGCGCAAAGATCATGACCAATCCAGGTTCGAGAAGAAGGTCATCGTTCATGTGGGCATTATCGCAATTCATCACTACCACGGCCTGTTTTCCTGAAACAAACAATATCCGTGTTACTTCCGAAACTCCAATCTAATTTTCAAATAGTAACTTGGTGAAAGCATACCAGGTACTCGTTTACAAATGTAATTTTCATACTGTCGCCTATTCATCTGTCGGGTTTCTAAGGTGCAGAGTCCTGGAGGCCAGCGTCTCTCGTGAGCATTTTCTATAAGGTCGTTTATGATATGTGCGGGGCAGCCGCTTTCACTTAACGCTCGCTTGATGACGGTTTGTAAAACTCCGTCCGGCGTAGATATCATTCCTCCCCATCGAGTGACGCGGGCCCTTTGTAACGAATTGGTCCACCTTGCGTACGACAGAAATAATCTCGACTTGTTTTTCATTTGTGGTTTCCCGAACGCAATTCCAGTATACCTGAGTACTTCATCCTGTTCCATCTGATCCGCAATCGCTCTCATGGTTGGATTTGAAATTCTCATGGCACGCATAAATTCCTACAAAATCACAATCCCATCAGTCCAAATTCAAGAAATAAAAATTATATGCTATTGGGCATTCGCAGACAAACTTTAATAATAACATTCACACCTTCAACATTTGAAGTTCTCGTTTCAGCTCATTTATCTGTAACTTCTGTTCCACCAATTCCTGCTGACAATCTCCGAGTTTCTGGTGCTGCGTTTGAATCAGTGTCCTCAACTCGCGAACGCAATTGTGATCCTAATAATCGAGTTTTCAAAAACAATCAATCTTCTTGCACAGATTATTATAACATGCTTATAATCTGCTCAACAAACACTTTCACAACTTAATGCTGATGAAATGCTTATCAATGTTAATGTAGATACTTGATCATAATTTGCCGTTTTTTTTTCAGATTAATCATACAAATATTAATGATTCCATGATTTCCCAATCATATGAAAATGAAAGTAATTTTCTCTGTGACATTGGTAGTTTATCGCATTTGCCTTTAGCTCATCCTTCGGTATTGTAAGTCCACATCCAAGTTCGCAAAGAACAAGCCGTTTGGGATTGTGTTCGCACTCCAGCAAATGGGCATTTAGCCTGTCCAGCTTGACCACATGAGAGCATCCGAAGGTGGCATTGTCGCAAGCAATGTACAGTCGTGATAGGAGATTGCGCAGTATTCGTGGCACCGGTTTCAACTGAACAAGCGTAATGCTCTGGCGATCCACTGGACAGGTTTGTTGCCTGGAAAGCCATTCGTGTATACAAGCAGAGCAAAATGCATGTTCACATTGAGGAGCCTGAAAATAAAATCGGAAATTAATTCATATTCCAAATTCTCACATTCACAATATATGTACATTATTATAATATATTTATATACATACTGGCAACAAACTTATCTTGCCAACCATGAAATGTACTGTTATCTTTGTTAAATACATATATGCTTTTAATAAAGATAATACAATAAGTGTGCTT
>WWPM01015194.1:0-19135 GCA_023279145.1 Glomeris maerens | reverse complement strand
GTCCATACACTGAAACGGGGCCTATAAAAAGTTACCTATTCTGTTTACGATGCCGTTTTTTGGCAATTCTATTATATAATGAGTAAAACTATATCTTAATCCCTACCTTTGGCATGTTAATGACTAGCTTTCCTGTAGTTTGTGATCTTCTGGCTACGGAGTTTGCGATAGAAACTTCACACGGAAGGACCAGCTGCAGAACCTTCAATAGAGTTCAAAGAAACAACATGCATTACATCTGATGATATTTAAAGATTAAATTTGTTTCGGGTTTGAGAGAATCAACACCTTCCCTTTAATCCTGATTGTGATGTGATTCGCTTGCACATCAACATCGATCAATGATGTATCCAGGTATCTATTGATTATTACAATCGATCAAATTATGCACTCACCAATGAGAAATTGTGTAATGTAATCTGTCAATAATTAGAGCACTTATTTAAATTACCTGTAAATGCCAACTTCAAGCTGTAGTTCACCATTATCGAATTCCTTGATCTCAAATGGCAATCTAAAATAAAGAATTAATGTACGAAGCATGACTCGAGTTCACGTTTTAATATTAGAGTATACAATACAATCTTCGTAATTACTTTGCTTCGTTGACATTCAATATTTTACCATCATCAGTTACAAGTTTCTTGCCGACTTTCCGAGTTTCACTGGAGTTTCCCGCAATCCCAGTTCTGTACAAAACTATTCTAGCTGTAATACTAATTAAGTTGCTGTACTATTTTATAATAAAAAGTACCTGTCCACTTCTCGTAGTTTCTTTAGTTCCTCGTACATTTTCATCCTCGTACAAGGGGTGTATGGAGTAGTCGTATCCCAAAAGCTACAGATTTCAAGAGACCGATTTCAAAATGTAATTAACACCAGCAATTTTCCACTTATTTTGAAAATACCTTTCATTAGTTCCAGAGTTTGTCTCTTTATTGACTTTGGTGTTTAGATACATGCGCACTTGCGAATCAATTATAGACTTTTCAACCTGAATTTTAAAAAGAATTCACCAATATAGTTAAGAAGCAACAAAATAAATTGTTCAAGAGGAGACGAATCCTTTACTCATAAGTATACAAGGACGAAACCCGTCCTTTAATTCACGCCAACCGGTTTCGGTTCATAAACATGAACCTTCATCAGGGCACCGACGCTACATAGCACAACATCATTAGTAGGAGAAACTAATTAATACTACATACTTAAGAATTATAAAGACGGAGTAAAGGATTCGTCTCCTCTTGAACAATTTGTTTGAACTCATAATTTTCCACCACGGAAAAAAAAGCAACAAAATATTCGTTTTTTTGTTTAATGACGATATCTTTAAAATTACTTTAACAGATTGAATTCTTTCCAATCTCTGAATATATACTCCATCTAAGGTTCGCAGTTGCGGCAATGTTACGATGACAAAAGCACGGTAACCTTCAAAATCCGCGCAGGGATTCCCCATTAGAAACCTTTTCGGGAATAAAGAAACACTTAAATGAGCGCTGTTGTTAGTATGTATACCTAGTAGACAAATAAACAGAAATTCATTCACAGCTCTTTCAGGTGAATGTTATTCTGCAACGCGTTCACTGATGTCAGGTCGACTATGAAATTCAAGGTTAAGTCTAGTTTTCCCAAAAACTCACACCCTAAAGGTAGAAAAAGAAAAGTGAATTGAAATGCTGCAAACCTTACGGTTAATTACGAAAAATATACCATTAAGATTCTCGATGAGGGAAATGTTATTCATGGCCAAGTTGAGATACTCGAGCTTCTTTAAGCGGTGTAGGTTCTCTGTACAAAATTTAACTTATTGTACTGAATTGAACTTATTACAAATGCTAATCGTCCTAATTACCTATCTTGGATATCAAATTGCCTTGAAGATAAAGAATTTTCAAATCACGGCACCATTTATCCAAATTAGCAATCCTGCGAGCGACGAGAAGTGAATTTACGCAAAAGCCATTTGCAAAAATTGAAATTTTGTATTCAATTCGGTATACTGTACTCACTTGCCAATATTCTGCTGATGCAAAGACAACTCTTCCAGGCTGTGAACGATGCCGTCATTATGTTCGGCTCGCTTCCGTACCATTTCTTCAGTAACTGGTTCAAAACGAAATTAGTGTCAATAAGATATATTTCGGAAAGTAATAAAACGGTGAAGTAAGAACTTAACTGTCAGACATCACTTCTTCGTGTTTATGTACCTAATGTTGTTTTTTCGCAAACAAATAGGCTTATGACAACAAACGCTGTTGCCTGGATACGAGATTGGATACATCGTACCAATATATTCACGATATTAAACAATTGTTAACTGCTAATCAAATATAATCGTGAAAATGTTTGTGGTATATATAAATCCGCTGGAAATTGATCTGAAATTTAAAAACTTTGCAAGTTTACAACAAATTCATGAAATAGTGTTTATTTATACAGCACAAGTGCATGAAGTCTAATGAGTTTTGCATCGTATTTCGAAAAAGTTATGGAAAACTATAGTGATTGTCCCGGAATATTAGAACTCGTGGTCAATTTTCATTCACTTGCTTCAAGTTGAACATACGAGTGTGCCATTATTTTAGGTACCTAAAACAGGGAACAAAAAATGATACCGCATATTCATAATTAGCACTTGTGATTTTGTAATCGAAAGGCACATTGTTTAAATGACCAAATTGTTAGACTTAGAGGACAAACTAATACTTTGCGACTAGATCAGTCCGGCCGTGAAGGATGGCGCTTCGCCCGTAGATGCCGGCGGACAGCTTTGGCGCGGTGGAAAACACCGCGATTGGTTGAGCAAGGTTGCTCAGAGGCAAAGGAGACGATTTTGTTATGTCCATTCCTCCTTGTACATTATAGATTAAAAGAAAGTTGTAGTTAGCCGTCACTGCGTTGCAGTTTACCGCAATTTCTCTTACCATAGGCACTGTAAGTTTTGGTTACACTCGAATAATTGCGCACTTCTCCCCAATCCGACCCGCGGCTGGAAACGTGTTTCGTGTTCTGGCCTATTGCAATATTCAAGATTTCAGCTCCAAAAATATCCAGTAAAGTCTTCTACGTTGTATCATTTATTACCTGCTACATATCTAGTTTTATTGAGATACTGTTGTTTTGCTGTCAAAGTGGGCCTTGAAGCAACAACTTCTTCTTTCTCATTCGACTCTTCCTTTACAGGAAACAGGTTCTTAGGCCTTTCGTGTATTTCTCTACAAGAAAATGTTATTTGCAATTCCAAAACTGTACATTTTCCTTTCTCTTGTGTAATTAAACACGTATATATGAATTTAATTAAGGAGAAATAAATCCAGAAAACTGATTTCACCAAAGCAGTTGCATTGATTTCAAATAATTTGAACATGGCATTTGTTAAGAACTAAACAACATACCGTAAATCCTCTAATAAGCGCCTATCTCAAATAAACGCCACTCTCATAGCAAACACGTGGGCAATGTTCTGTAAATTCAAATAGCTGCCTAGGCGTTTAATAGAGGATTTACGGTATTTGTTTGGCGATTTCAATTACTCTAGGATGTCTTTGAATTCATCATCGTTGTCATCCTCCTTCGCAACCTGTTTTACTACGCCACTTTCAACACCGGATCGCCGTCTACCAGTAGCTACATAATTCCTTTCCTTTAAGAAAACACAAATTTGTATTACCGGTATAATAAATCGACATTAATGTTTCAAATGTGAACTGACAGGGAATTAATTGGATTTCCACTTGTACAATGAATTTGCAATGTTAAACATCTTGTCAGTTCACTTTTAATTCCGTTCACCCTAGATCGACTAACTTTCTGCCCACTTATCGGTGCTTCCGGCGCTTTAGGTTCAGCAACCGAGCCCGAATCGGAATTATTATTTTTCTCGGGCAAAGAATTCTTCCATTGATTAGGCCAATGAGATTCCAGGTCAGCGCCGACTCGGAAATACGGATAGCGCAAGGACTAAAACCAAACGGTAAATAATTGCAATACGCGTAATCACTGGCCAGCTTTCAGTTCGCACCTGCGCTGCTGTCGGTCTCTTCGAAGGGTTCCATTTGATGAGATCTCGGAGCAACACGATGGCCTCTTGACTAGCGTTCGCCACTATTTGCGACAGCGGAGTTTCGACGAACTGCGGGAACTTGAAGTTCATCGCGGCGGCCAAATGGTAACCTTCCGGCCAGTCTTTCTTAAAACCCGAATTCAAAAAGTTACCTTTTGCGCGTCACGTGAATTACCCAATAAACAAAAAAACCCGCAAACTTTGTCTGGGGTTCCGAGCACAGAGCATATCTTGAAAATTTCGTCTATCTCACTGCTGCCCGGGAACAGCGGACGGAACGTGTAAAGTTCGGCCATGATGCATCCCAGAGCCCACAGGTCTATGGCAGCACTGTAGCAGGTTGATCGCAAAAGGACTTCAGGGGCACGATACCTGCAAAACGCGCTCATATAAATAGAACACTTGACGAAAATCTTCATTTTTTATTGAACTATTGAAATACACATATGAAATAAACAAGTACCATCTTGTGGACACGTAGTCGGTGTACGGAGGCATTGAACGGATCTCCCTCGCGAGTCCGAAATCGGCAATTTTCACAAGTTCGGGACCCATGCACAGTAGATTTTCCGGTTTCATGTCACGGTGGAAAAATCCTGCAATATACATATTGGTTTTACCTTGCGCAAGTCATGAGGACATTCTATATTACGGTTTATCAATTAAATACATACAACATATAACTTAAAATAATGCTGTTGTGGGTGTGAGGTCATTAAATACTGGAAAACAACTTAGTACCCTTCTCACAGGCTTTAAAATTATTTATTTGACTAGTTTCGGCCACAAGCCATCATCAGAAACAACTATAAAAATTGAGAAAGAAAAGGACCAGCAATACTTTACCGTGTTTATGCATGAAAGCCAATCCTTGCAAGACTTGATAAATTATATTCCTAATCACAGGTTCCGGCAACAGTCGGTCCCTGACGGAATAACATTTGTTATTTTGGTTGCAACGGAGACATCTTATATAGTTAATCACTTACCTGTCCTTCATTAGCTGATAGAGGTTTTCCTTCATATATTCAAACACAAAGTACAAGGTATCGTTTTCTCTTATTACTTCCTTCAGCTTTATTACGTTCGCGTGACTCAGTTTCTTCAGAGACTACGTCAAAAAAAAAGAGAACAAAACGACAACCAATCAAACAAATTACATGTCTCGTCATTATCTTTTCTCAGTCAGTATATGTTACCTTCACTTCTCGAAGAGTAAGACATTCCTCCCACGAGTAGTACTTCCTCTTCATCCTGAAACGAAATGCAAATATCCATTACTATCCATTGTTAATTGTTCAATTTAAAATTTTCATCAAAACAAATGCCACGGTAGAAATATTATACGATTACGGTACTTTTTAATCGCAACTTTCTCTCCAGTTTCCCGGTTTCGGGCGAGGACCACTTCGCCGTACGTGCCGTCGCCGAGTTGTCGTATTATTTGGTAGCGAAACATGCCCGTTAAGTGCAGTGATCGAGAAACTATACACACGTGTCATGTGCATCTACAGAACCCTGTGGATTTATAGTAGCAATAAAATGAGAAAAAGCAATCGAAACAACTTTGCTACGTACAAAAACATGCTAACAATTCATGTTCCCGCAGTTATATAATAAATCTTTCACTGATCCTTGATCGATTCCCCAAAAAATTCAGTTATCTTTAGCGTACTTGGGTAATATTGATTGTCACTTTGACATATACTTATTAGTAGGACTCTACACATGTGGCTGAAAGCTGCGGTTGTTGAACTTGCAAGATGGCTTCATTACGATTAGCACATCAAACAGAAAATGTGATAAAAACTGACACTATATACAGGTGGCACATGCAGCATGTACGAGTTTACGTTTGCGAATGAAATAGCATGCACATCGTAATTAAAGTGAAAATAATTGATTGTTTAGTATAGTATAGTATATACCTTTTCACTGCTACTTTCTCTCCAGTGTCAACTCTTTGACACAGAATGACACTGCCATAAGTGCCATCTCCTAATCTTCCTAGATTGATGTATCGATTCATTGCACAAACATCAGCAGAGAGCATTTGGCGCAAACCATTTCTTCACAGGGGACACAAAACTGTAATACTCAGATGCTGCAAGGAAAACAGAAATCATTTACAGTTCCTTATTCTTTTACAACATCTCAAATGCATAAATGTAAGGGGAAATTATACTCGGCACTACATGGTGATCAAAAATATAGAACTGATTTTTTTTAACTATAGATGTCCTCTTTAAAATATTATTTACTTTTCATTGAGTATATTTTTACGTACCAACATAATTTTATTCAATATAATTAAACAGACGTATTAAGAATAATACAAGCGTGTATTTCTAAATTAAATTGAAGAAAAACATTTATTTTTAAAAGAAAGTACTCAAAAAAACATTGATTTATGTAATATCATATTTCCAAATTCCATTTATTGAAGGATTTTGAAATACTAAATTGAAAACCATTAATTTGTTGTGAAAATAGCAAATTGTTTAATATGAATGGAATTAAATAAAATGGTTTTTGCGTATATTTCATTGAGAATTTAAATTATTGTCAGTTGTGAAATATACGTTTCCTTAGCTACAATTATTATTATTATTATTCTCAAAAAGTTACACAACCATGTAAATACATAACCCTATATTTCTGGACACAATCACATGACGAACAAAACACTGAATACAGATAGATTATTGGCAACCATTTTCTTTTGTTAAACATGCAGCCAACAAAAGAAATTCATGACGTACTCACTCTGCTAAATTAAAGCTCGACATCCTTCCAGAAACAAGCTGCAAATAAAAATTATTTCTGTCAAACTGGAAATTTAGCAATTATGCAGCGATGTCGACTCGGACATCGTCATGGCAACCGCACAACCAGTGTGACGTGCTCCACCACAAATATTCAAATTGAAAGCACTTCGCACTCATCCCTGATCATCCTATATTGTAATTGATTTCATTTAATCGTAAATCATGCCACTCAAGAATGATAAAATTTTCCAACATGTATTACGTACATTTCATGTAATTAATGGTATTGCTTCATGATGAATACATTACAATCACAACCAAATGAATCTTTGTAATTAAATCATAATATACAATTATGCAACAAGATTATTAAAATGATTAAAAATTATGTTTTGTATAGCATAAACATTAAATTCAGTAACTATGATTTTGACAAAAACATTAAAAAGCACTAGAAATTATGGGCATGTATAAAACTATCACGAGCGCAGCCGATATTGGAAAAATTATATTTAAACATGAACATATTTCAAATTACAATCTTTAAAATATTGTTTATTTCACAAAACAGCCAACTCTTGAACACCTGAACTACAATTGGACTCGCTTCGATAAAATCTAACTTAACATATGGCACCGTAGAAATTTCATTCAAGTCTCGCCAAGGGGCCTATTACACATATGCAGAAGAATGTTGGTTTCCCCTATAGGTATATAGTGATCCTACAAGTTCCTCGACATACAGTAAAGTAGTTCCATTTCCCGACCTTCACGCACGTAAGCTTTCACTTCTCGGATATAAATTTTAATGTCCGCATAATCTCTATATAATAAACCTCGCGGCACTTAAATTTCTTTCCGCAGCAGACTTTAAATCTTTCCCCATGCGATACGCATTTGCCTCCAATCCAATCAAAAACAAAAATAAGTATCTCACGGTTCTTTCCACTAACTGTCCGACCACGTCCTCTTTTTTCCCCCCGCGGCCAATCGAATTGCACCAAATATCACATATGCTCGATTCCAAACGGATAAATGGACAATTATTATGATGAAAGTAACTGGGCTGGTTTGCAACATTTTTGCAAAACTATAATTCCGCGTCTGTGCACCGGTTTCGGGGTGTAAACACTATATAGTGAGTCTCGCAATGGCACGATCTAAGTACGCTACACGCACGGCTCTCTAGCTACGTTGCCTTCCCGCCGAAAATCGGTTGGCCCCTTTTTTCTCCTCCCGCAAATTATTACGATGGCTTTCGAAAAGATGCGGGCTTCGCCTGAGAACCGGAGGACACGCACTTCTTCTTTGCCGGTGTTGGCATCGGTTGCCAACTACTTTGCCTTTGTCAGGACTCGTAAAGAAGACGCTGGTAGTGAGGAAAGACCTCCAGTGTGGGCAGGTGCAATGAAAACTCCAATGCCACCAGCACAGCGAACTCGGACATCAGCAGTTCTTTGCGATTCAGTCGGAAAACGGTCTCGCTTTTCTGAAAATGCGCACGTTTAGTCTTCAATATCGGAATAATAATTTCACTGACATGTCTGATACAAAGTTTAAATTGTCAAACGCATCATCAGTTCCTATTCACGTGTAGACAATTAATGATTAATGACAGTATTTTAAGTATTACAAAGTCAGAAATTTGAAATTCAGCCATTGGATGAAATAGTTTAGTTACCAAAAAAGTGTAATTGAATTAAAGCTCACTGTCCTATTATAATAAAGTCCTGTACGTGTCAACAGGATTCTATCGCAGTGCAGGCATTAAGAGCGGCTATTTCATTAACATGTATTCAACCGTGACAATGCAATGCAATTGTAGATTCACCTATTATCTTTTCTTGTATACAGTGTTTGAAATTTGAACAGCTTAGCTACTGTTCATTTCTAAACAATCACTTCGCTGATCCAGGAATAAAAGTAGGCTCATCTGGATGCATTGTTTCACCACATTTGAACTATATACAGTAAAAGCTCGCTAATCCGGACTTGGTGGGACCGGAGGTCGTCCGGATTAATGAAAGTCCGGATTAGCCAAAGTACATATTTTTAACCGGGAAAAAATGATAAATGCTTTGCATATGCTAAAAACAACCAATAAGCTGTATAACAGACATTTATTTTTTGTGTTCGTACTGTATTTAAAACATTTAACAAGGAAAACAGTTACACAGTAGGAGCAAAATAATCATTTGTGTGTTTTTAATGTTTTATTTATGTTTTTTAATTATTTTGCCAGTCCGGATTAGCGGGCGTCCGGATCAGCGGGGTCCGGATTAGCGAGCTTTCACTGTAGTGGCAGATTTCCTTTTCAACAGGTTCTGGTTGAGAAATTTCTTCATTTTAAAGGTGACCTGACACGTCAATTTTCGACATTTTTAATATTTATGAAATTTGAAGGAAATATATTCCACATAATGTGGTACGTTCCTGCAAATTTTCAGCTTTTTCTGTGCAGCCATTTTCAAACTATGAGCGGTTGAATCTGCTACAGTGGAGTGACAGTTAGCAGGTGTAGATTGGGAGATACACCTGCTAAGTGTCAAATTTCTACATGTATGGGTGCCATCCGTAGCAGTAAAATGATTATTTTGCGGTGATTGTTGTACAGTGTCATTTTCAGGGTATGTTACAAAACCTTGTCAGGTCACCTTTAAATGACAACACAAATAAAGCTGTAAATAGATCATCCTTTTTGCGATTTAGCTCAAAGAATGTGGAGCGCAGAAAATAAGGAATGTATAATATAAAGATGAACACGTTTAAAAAGAGTCCAACCTCAATAAGGTTGCGTAGCTCTACACCTTTCACGTCGTTGAGCTTGGCCGATAGCAAGAGGCACGCTCCCGCGCACAGTTTCCGATTCCGCTTGTTGATAAGATTCTGCGGATTGAAGTAAACACGCAATTACAAAGAGCACTGCACTGAACTGAACCGAACACAAACACATCCACTTATCTAATCAGACCTCGATATTTAGAATCACATTTGCACTGATACTGTACTATTATTTGCACCGTATTCATTTGCCAAACCAAAAACTAGACTGTTTTTTTGTATACTTTGTAAGCAATTACAAATTTGGGAAGCAAAATACTTTCCGAAGTTTACCGATACAAATTAGGTGACCCAAGGCTATCTAACCGAATAAATGTACATTGTAAGGACACGGCCTGGTTTTCTGAAAAAGTACTTAATACCCGCCTTTATCTTGTGGCTGTAATATAAGTGGCTTTATCGTACCTTGAGAATCAGCTTTTCGAAGTAGACGAACGCCTGGGCAATGGTCAGCAGGTCAATGCCGCACTGCAACCAAACGAGACAAATTGAAAGTGAATCGACACACGGGGAAACGAAGCCAATAACCTCCAAGCTGCTCCGTGTTTCCGTGTCACATACCTCTGCTTTTGCAATCTTTCGCATTTCTCTTTTCAAGCTACGGAAAAACACAACAAACCACTGTATATTAGGAGAAGGAATTTACAAACCGGCTTTCGGAAGAATGTTACAATGTAGATGCGTGTGCATTTGCAATTCTAAAATAAATTCGTATCTTGGAATTCCGTTTACCTTCGGCGCGATACAAACAGTTGTTTTAATTGTTACCGGCAAAGTATTTCATGAAACTTTCGAGACACGCCGTTCACATTCACGCACCAATAATTTCTTCTATAGAAGGCAATCGAATAGATGCTTATTTCAGGAGCACGTACGTACCTTCTTAATTTACTCAATGTGAGTTGTATGTTGGGGAAGCGTTCCCGGAACTTGTCGTTCAGCTCCTTCTTCAGGTCTGACGGTTTCACGTAATCAATCACCGACATCTGGCAGAGCATCAAAAAATATTACCACCGCGAATAGCTTCTCAGCAGTCACGGACAGCGGCAACGTATAAAACTCCCGATATCAATGTCAAAGCCAATTGCCTATATAATTTCGCAAAGTGGGACCAATAAAGAATTACTAGGCAGAGAGAGAGAGAGAGACATTTGTAGATTAGGGAAATTAGGACTAATATTTTTGCGCCAACCTGCTGAATTCCTTTTGTAATTTAGATACTTTAAGACTCTCCTTCCTGATCTTTCCCATTTAGAAAACTCGGCAAGTATTCGCTGTAAATTAAACTAGAATTTTAAGACGGAAACGAATTAAACAAGGATATTGTGTAGTATCTAACACAACACCCAGTAATACAATAGTTAGATAATCTCTATTTCTTATTACAACTTCATCAAACCCGAGTCATTTATTAGATAAGAGGGATTATATTGGCACACAAATAAGTGAGAATAGTGACTTCAAATTTTGAAAAAAGTGACTAATTTGTCAGTGTGTAATAAAGTGATTCACCAAGCTTATATTCGCAGATCTTTTTAAACAATTTCAGTTGTCATTGAAACAGTAAATATACTGCATCTAGTCGTAACCAGGTCCCTTTTCTACTGGAAATAACACATGAACAGAGCATATATCAATTTCATATTGAATAATGTCATGATGAAACTCGATCAGACTTGCTTCACAAATAACTAAGACTTTGAAACAGTCAGTAGCTTGCGTATCTATTGATATTTCATGCCCGTGGAGCTTCTCGAACTAAGCCTATATCCTTACCATGTACGACGAGAAGGTGAGCACCGTTCGGTGCTTTCCCGCAACCAGCTCCGGATCGTCCAGCAGGTTCGGCGCGTACGTTAGCGTCGCGGCTTGATGAGGGAACACGGCCACCACCAGGACATCGTCCAGTGCTGGCAAATCTGTATCATTTCTCTGCTTCTCTCTCCACTTCTGGAGATGAAGTTCAGCACTCACTTTTGTCTGTCGTTGTCGCCGTTGCAGCAACCGCCGACTGAACGGGCGGCGGAGACGATCCGGGGAATCCCGGCTGCACGGGAGGACGCTGCAGCGCGGCGGCGGCCGGCGGTTCGCACGAGAAGCACCGCGACAGCACGTGATGAGCCCCCGTCGATGTAGGCGGAGCGGACAGCGGCGGACCCCCTAATCCTCCTATCCCTCCCATGTCCGGTTCCTGGGACGCTATCACGTACCGTCTATGCGCGAAGGCTCTGGAGGGCACCAGCAGTCGTCCGTAAGACACATCCTGCGCAAGGCCCAATTGGTGTTGTTTTTTTTTCTAAGGTACCCTGGAAATTACACTACAACTCACGTGGCCGTCCTCGATCTTTTCAACACCGAGGAGGTCGAAAAGGTCCGGGCCATCGTTGATGGCGGACAGCGGCCGACCACTGGCCGAGGCGTGCCGTCTTCTCCCGCCTTCGGGTCTTGGCTCGGATCTGCCGTCACGCAAAACTTGATAACTCGTTTCTTATAGATACTTATACACTGGTCAGCAGTCATTCCGTTGCCTCGCAAGTTTACGCCTTCCAGATTCACCAAGTAATATTATTACAGAACTATAAAATGGAGGAACTTACTTCCAGGCGGCTCTCCTGTTATAAGGCAGCGATGAAAAAATAGAAATGGGAATTCTCTGCGATGAGACCACTACGACTCTGCAACACCGAACGAAAGCGTACGGTTAGGCTCCGTCTCCAAAAAAGAAAGCAATTCATTGCCCAGGATGTTTGTTGTAACGCAACAAAGATTATATAACTGGCCTCAGCCGAGCAAAATATCTATTTAGACGTGAATATTAACGTTGCCGTTTCGAATCCAAAACTATTTTCCACTGCTTTACAAACTTCTTTCGTATCGATATCTCGAAAATTTTGGTGGCTCACTGGCAAAACGGTTGACTTTGGAGGCGAAGTCACTGTATCAAGTGCTAATTTCTTTCGCGAACATTGCACAAAAAATGGAAACGTACATGCATTGCCACAAAACACTTTCACAGTTCGCAACTCGATCAGAACAAGAAATTACAGCACATGTTGCAAGCTAAAGGGAAAGAATTTTAGCAAAAAAACCTGGAGGAATAAGTTTTACTCTTCCTTTCTAGTGAATATCTTGAGTCCAATTCACGATAGAAATGTTTTTTCATATGTATATACTGTCCCTTTAACATTGCATGGTTATAGTTCATTCAAAATAAGTTGAGAAAAAAGGCGTGTCCATATTCGAAGCTTATTGGATAGCGAAAACCACGTGATATGTGGGCGTGAGTTAGCAGTTTAGATTCCCGTATCTTGATTGGCAGCAGAAACCACAAGACACGCCTGTTTTCAATGTAGCCAATTGCGAGCGCCGCGTATGCCACGCCTTTTTCCTCAACTTCTTTTGAATGGCTTATAGGCAAACACCAATTCCTACGGCACTGTCTTATTATACAGGACATGATGACAGTTTGCAATCACCTTTCATCTTTGATCTGTTGGTGGTCCTTGGAAGGCCGGACGAAACGAACTTCGCGGCTGCCGGAATTGGCTGACGAATCGGAAACCGAACCCGATGTCTTTCTGCTTCTACCGCCTGCAAATTTGCACGAACATATACTGAAGACTCGTTTAAAAATAAAATAACGTGTGCCGATGCCAGCCAGCCAAAAAAAAAATGTACCCAAACTTTCTTTACTGCTTCCGGCTTGCAAAGACTGCTGGTGCTGCAATTTTCTTCTCACCCCTTTGGATACTGGTTGTTGCTGCTGCTGCTGCTGCTGCTGCTGAGGAGGAGGAGGAGGAAAGCATGGCTGGGCTTCTTTTTCAAACGAGAAAGTGCTGGCTCTGTTAGAAATGAATAAAAGAAGGTATTTTTTTAAACTAAACTAACAATGTTGGGCCTTGAGGTGCAAACCAGTGAAAAACTAAACAAAACCAGAGATACAGAGAGCTAGAGAGAAAACTGAAGACGATACAACTGGGAACACTTGTCTTAATTTAGAACCATCCCTACATAGAAACACGTTTTATTTCTTGGCACGTACAGCAGGCGAGAGAAGACTGAACTCGCTCAACATTCTTGAAAAATGATGTTGCACTTATATTTATATAATAAGAGTCGTTATATGAAATCCAGGACCATCTGAAATTGAATAAAGTTCGCTTCTGTAAATATTTCTTGCAATTCAATTCGAAGAAACACATTCTCACAATGTGATAGACATTAATTCCCCCACTTTAATAAGTCATTATAAGAACACCATCGCAATATCAAAGGTTATATATTTAATGTAATTAATATTTGGCACTTGATTCAGAACACACGTACGCTGGCTAATTTCTTTCCCCGCAGCAATCAAGTCATTTTAATGAATCAAAAATACATCTTTTATCTGTATTCAGCAGCAACGGCGGGAAATTGCCAATTGTGGCAGTATAGGGAAAATCTTTTTTAAGGAAATGATGCTGCCCTCTAGGCAATTGTTTGCAGCACCAATGTCAAGTTCACAGCTTACTTTTTCCCCATGAATATCCATCTAACTGTATTATTGACTGCATTAATTTTCTATAAACGGAAATCTATTCGTTCAACGAAAGTTGAGAAAAAAGGCGCGTGCCCTAATCGAAGCTTATTGGATAGCGAAAACCGCATGACATGTGGGCGTGATTAGCAGCCAAAGCAAGATGTCTACCCGCTTGTATGCTAAAAAGCAAAACGTCAGCAATTCTTGAGGCATCAAGCGTAGATTCCGCCATTTTGCTTAGCAGCAGAAACCATAAGACACGCCTTTTTCTATTTAGCCAATTGCAAGCATGGCTTATGCTACGCCTTTCTCAGTTTAGCCAATTGCGAGCATTGCATACACCACGCCTTTTTTCTCAACTTTCATCATGGTTTCTAGTGGATTTCCAATGCGAGTGTAGATCACACAACACGTATTGAAACTATAGTTGTCCATTAAAACACTTGTTGTGGTCTAACTTGAGAAACGGATTGCTTCACCCCGATGTTCATGTCAACATCAGTATAATATGAAACACATTGTGATATATGATCATGTAATTATATGCATGTATGTCAAGGATGCACAACCTGGAATTTTCAAATATAAGGACAATAAAACGACACAAACATCGAGACGATTGAATCATGCGACTTTATACCAACTATAACACCAACCAACCAATATTGCTACCACATGTACACCGACTGACATCACTTTACCTGTCACCCAAGTCGGAAAATCTGCGACTGAGGCACTTGCGACGATTGGTGTGCCATACATCTGCACAGTTCCTGTTTTGCAAAATATAATTTCATCGCCATCTGTCAGAAATCGCATTCACGTGCCACACAATGTACAACTATTTAGACACGCGAAAAAATTCCTTACAAGCTGCAAGGAAAATATACGCAGCAGTAATTAGCAAAAATAAACACGAAATATATATGGATGAATTGTGACGTCACAACAAATTTGTAAAAAACCTTCGCAAATAGTGCGTTCGCAATCGATCCTCACCTTGAACTATTTTCCCTCTTATGTATATATCCAGCAAATTGTTTTTTGTTTCTTTTTCTTTCAAGGAGGCAGCATCGTAGTCAAAGTAAACAAACTCTGGTTTGTAAAAGAAATCTATCGGAAAACCGGTTTTATTCTGCCTGTGCACATGCAGCTAAAATTATCCAAGTTTCAGATCCTCGTCTCTTGAATGTTAATATAGTAGGTATATATTCATCAAACCTCGCTGAAAACTGACCATATATATTCTCAACACGGATAGTTTCAAATGAAATATGCTAATATACATAAATAACCGCGATCTATGCCAGGGTCGCATATCTCACACTATATATAATAAAACAAATAACGTTGCATTAAAAACAAAAACACCAAATTAGTGCTTATTATAATTAATCGTTACTTAATCTCCTTCCATAATTGTGTTTATTTAACATCCCAAGCGATAACTACAGCAAGAATTCAGCGAAATTAACTGATTTCCATGAATATACTGCGGTTATACTATAATTAATAGATTAAAAATGGCCACCATCGTTTTATTGGAGATTGAAAAATTCCTATTCCGCTTATCAATTTTGTACTTTTAATTTTGATAGTGCATGTATTCCTTTGAAAACATTCTTTTACCGTAAATTAAGACTGAACAGCTTGTTTATCTTGAACTATTCAAGTTCAATCCTCGAATTTGTGAATTAACAATTAAAACAAAATACAATATACTGAACTTTTGGTAAGTATGTATAGCATAACAAAAACCATAATTAATTTATACTAATAAAAAATTAATGCACATTAAAATAATGGTCAATGGGATATTTCATGCATGAAGTTCGCAAAAGCAGGTTTCCTGCATGGATATCAACAAAAATATGGGTATAAATTAAGGAAACAGAATAATTTGCAAACGAAATTGATAGAAATATCAATCAATTCACATCTGAAAGTATGACAGATATCAAATCCATGCATACATCTATAGTTCATTCAAAATAAGTTGAGGAAAAAGGGCGTGCCCGTATTCGAAGCTTATTGGATAGCGAAAACCACGTGATACGTGGGCGTGATGTAGCAGTATGGATTCCTGCATCTTGATTGGCAGCAGAAACCACAAGACACGCCTTTTTTCAACGTAGCCAATTGCGAGCACCGCGTTTGCCACGCCTTTTTTCTCAACTTCTTTTGAATGGATTATGATGAAACAACGAGTCTTGATGTGTATTATAGCTTTATTTCCTCGTTGAAATTTGAAATTACGTGTAAATAGTAATTAATAATAATTTTGCAATTCATCATTGTGTATATTTTTTTTACCGTTGATAACAAATAAACATGGCCAGGCGTCAAAATACTGTTTTCTCCAGGTGTATAGGTACCATAAACCTTCGGATAAACAAACAAAAAAAGAAAACAATCGTTATCTGCATTGGGGAAGCCTGAAGATAATAACAAACTGCATGGCACAGCGTCCTGGGAAATCAATATTTGCAGTAGTAGGCGAAAATATCCCCGGCTGAGTGCGCAAATCTAGAAAATAAAACTAGGAAAAAAACAAATGTAAATTAAAGAAAATGAAATTTGCATAGATTGCAGAATAGTAATTACATTTTAACCAAGTTGTTGTTACTCATGCGTGAAGCATCACATTTCACTAACACGTTTGTAATTACGTGCGATTGGAAATGTATATTGTACTTAATTATAATTCATCTGAACAGGTTTCGATCGGTGCCATAGCTCCGCCCCCACACATACAAATCTTCTGCCGCATAAAACGAGATAAAAATTTTAAAATTCAATCATTTCACGCTTCAAACCCTCAAATCTGCATCAATACTATAGATGCAACCAAGCAAAACCACTAACAACTGTGTCACTTCTACATGCAATGAGAAATCAAGAACCAATTTCGTTTTGTTTTCGTCGAAACTATCGCCAAAAACCCTATCTGGTCCGCGCTTGTGACGTCACACGGCGCGCGGACCAATCGCGTGACGATCCAAACCAAGAGGGGTGGAAGGAGGGGGAATGGCGATGAAGGCTTTTATGACGTCACAATACGGACCGCAACGGTGCATTACGGGAAAGCTTATTTTCTATTGTTTTAAAATAATTAAGGAAATAATTTCACCGTTCTCTTTTTGCGTTTGCAGGACTCAGCTCGCCAATAACATCTTGCGTGTTTGATGTCTGTGGTGAGATGGCGGCCGAGCAGCTCGTTTCCATGTCCAGATCTTTGGCAGACCTCGTGGGTGAGACCTTGTTGACGTTCTCTTTGCCTGCCATTCCTCCGATGACAACCACATTTTCGCTCGCCGTTTCACCGGCAGCTTTCGAAGACAAGCCCTTGGCGGCCGCATTGTTGCCATTGCGGTTGAGCAAAGCCAGTTTTGTGTCGCGGAACGTGCCATCCAGTGAAATGTTCGACAGAAAAGTCAATGCCGCTGCTCTTCTGCGCGATCGATGCCGTCTCATAATAACAGTTGCCATTCACCGTCTACCGTTCCGCGCCCGACCGCAGTTGGTGCGCTTCTGAAGATGCGCGCGATCACAGCGACCCTTTTATACCCGGGCCCCCGTATTTAACTCGCCTACCACGAGATGGCGCCACTTGCTGATTCATATCGCGGACCCAAATGGCCTTGCGATTTATCGCACTTCTATAATTCCTACATTGCTTTAGAAACGTCCGATTGCATTTTCATCGGGAATTGTCCGGTTTTTGAGAAGAAATCGCTGTTTTCCTTCTCGCAAAGCGCGTAAATTTGGCATTACAGGGGAATGGCAGCAACGGATTGCTCCGCGCAACTGTTTATGAACGTCTAATAATGGGCAGTTACCTGAAATGCGCATCACCCCCCCCCCCCACCCCTTCCCTCGTTTTTCTGTAGTGCAATCTTATTGCGGTCTTTTTCGACCATACCGACCAATCAGCGGAATTCATTCATGCTATTGGCCACTGCTCCATGTCTATAAAGCCAAAACGGTGTTCCACTGATAATTTCTAAATAAAACATCATGCAAAAGGTTTCATTTGCATGATCATGACTATAGCATACAGTTTTTGACTTTTGTCACTCAGTATATGTCTTTCTATTCCTTATAAGCAGCATTTTTATAATGCAGAAACGTTTGAAATTACATTGTGGCTTCCGGGAAGGAAAATTCACTAGAAATGTGACACGTATATGTTTTCCACAAATTAGATTACATTTTCCAATTATGTATTTCGTGCTGACAGGCTTCACTTAGAAACCAATATTTGGTAATAGATGATACCAGCAGATACCGATGATGAAATGCCATTAAATAATAATGTAATGCTGAAAATGACAGCATCAGCTTATCTTATCCACATCAAGACTAATTTCGAAACATATTATTGACATAATGTTCTCAACATTGTCTTGATTCTGTGTACATGCAGTATATGCACTAGTACCACAATGATTTCTGCACTGTCGAGTAAAGCAATTATTGAAATAGTGCACGTGCTGAAATTGTTTTCAAACTATTTTATAAGCCTTTCAAAATGTTGCTATTCTTTGGGAAATAAAACAAGAATGGTTTTTTAAATTACAAGTCATGCGATTGATGGGGGGAGGGGGAAATTCAAAACCTAATCTACAGCACAATACATGCCATGAGATTGTCTCAGGTGCAATCATCTCTTTCATAATAATAATTCCGATATTAATAGCATGGTCAAACATTGCCACCTGATGAGGCTGACGGTCAGTACAGCAATATCCTCCTCTCCACCATCTTCCTGCAGATGGGACACTCGGTCATCCTATCGCCGCACATCTGACACGTGCCGTGGCCGCACAGGAAGATCATATTCTTCAGCCGGTCCAAACACACAGGGCACATCGTCTGCATTGAGAAATAATAGTTTACATCAATTAAGCCTTTTCAAATACACTCTCATTTACT
>WWPM01015181.1:0-13944 GCA_023279145.1 Glomeris maerens | reverse complement strand
CTTCCAACTCAGCAATTTCGGACAATTTGGAAAGAAAATCGAGCGGCATTGATATGCCAATCATTTTGCCGTTACAAAAGAGTTTACAATTCTTTAAAGTGAGCTTCCAGTTTCTGCATATCATTCATATACTACTTGAATAATGCAATATCATAGTTTAGAAAGTAAATCCTCCTGGCCTTCATTGCAATTTAATCAAGTGTTAGAACCGATTTTGATCTCTTGAGTTTTTTTTTACAAGATCCTTGAGTTTGCTACCTGACACTAAGCTTATCTCACAATAGTTGCACCTTTGACTGATGAATTGTTCAAGGAATTACCGAATGAAGCAAGGTTCTATAGTACCAGTTGGTGCCAAATTATTGGAATAATGAGTTGCAATTCATGCTCCACTGTGTGTCACGTTAAATCCATGTATAACATTTCTTTTAAAATAATATTTTGTTTAGGAGTTAAGTTATATGAGCTTTCCTGGAGACAAAATGTATAGGAATAATGAATTTTCTGTAACATATTAGAAGAATGCATTCATTTTTAATCCAAAATTTCTTGAGCATTAGAAACACAATAGAGGAATAAATCAGAATGTGACAACAACTATTTAGTAGTCTTTTGGTCCATCTCTGGCTTTAATTACTCCTTGAATTTTGTAAGATATTGAGTGGATGAATATGTAGGATTTCACAAATGTTAGTTATTATTAGAGTGCGGATTTTACGTGCATTTTGTGCGCAACTTTACTTGCCAAAATTAGCCCAAAAAACATACAAAAACGTACACAAAAATGATGTCCAAATCATTCCAAATGAAATTAAAACGCTTTTCTGTAAGATTCCTGATCATAAGACGTTCAGCAAAAAATAAGTGCTGAAAATGACACTGTAGAACAATCGCCACAAAATAAGGAAACTGCTTCTTGGAATTTTTTTTAATAAAATTAATTTACGAGATATTGCTCTGGCCTTTTACTGCTACGGATGACACCCATACATTTAGAAATTTGACACTTAGCAGGTGTATCTCCGTATCTACACCTGCTAACTGTCACTCCACTGTAGCAGATTCAACTGCTCACAGTTTGAAAATGGCTACACAGAAAAATCTGAAAATTTGCAGGAAGGTTCCACATTATGTGGAATATATTTCCTTCAAATTTCTGAAATATTAAAAATGTCGAAAATTGCCATGTCAGGTCACCTTTAAATCGATTTTGCGACAATTTTATGCAGTTGTCTATCTTCTTGAGGTGTTGTAACTGGAAGAGGTCGCCCACCATTAAAACGTTTTCTTGTAAATCCCTTTTCATTTTCATACTGTTTCAGCACTTGTTGACAAGGCCCAATCTTATGAAAACAGGTATGGAACAGCACCACATCTATTACATTTCAAACCGTGCGCAATTTGGATTTTACCCCTTTGAATTTCATACAGTTTAACGTTAAAAACAGCTGCAACTCATTATTCAAATAATGTCAGTCAACTAAAAGATTTGCAGCAATTTAAAAAGGCTAATGGAGTTTAAAAAGGCTCTAAAGCTTCCGTTGAATAATTCTTCGCAGAGTAGGCTTATGATGCTTACTTATTTCATGGATGAAATTAATCCGATTGATTTTGCATCTCCCAACTGAGCTATTTCGGATAAATCTGCTGAGAGAACTGTTACTAGAAAACATAAAGTGTTCGTTGATGGAAAGCACTTGACTGTTGAAAGCTTACGTACATGACACTTAATTCGTAAAACGATCCGAAACGTGGACTTGATTGTATATCGGGGGCCAGCATGACTTAACACTATATCTGGCTTTCCAGTTGCATTCAGCCACTTTGCTGATGAGCTTCTCGTCAACTTAATTGCGTTAAAGAAAACCTCATCGTAGTTGGCAATTTTGTGGATGAGAAGCTAAAGTGGTGATTTACGCCTTGCGGCGAGACTCATTGCTCACACGCATTGTCTGGATCTGGATGCAAAAGTGTATCACGTGTACACCAAGATTCAAACAAATGATCTTAAACTATATGCTGTGGGTACAATTTGCAGAGTACTACTAATATTAAATAAGACATAACTGTCTCCTCTCGTTGAATATCTTCTACGAACCGCGCTTCGCTGGATAACTGGCTTTCGAATGATCGGTCACAGATCTTGGCGCGCAAGCAACACAATGTCTTACTTGGAAATAAGAATGGTTTTCTTAAAAAGCAATGCGATTTCATCGGAATTTGGGCAGCTTATTTGGCAGCATTTCTTTCCATCGGGAGCCGATGCCATACCGGGTTCTTCGTGGAATTCACAAATGCGTGTTTCCGCAGAATCCGCTTTCTGGGAAATCACATTAAACTTTGCTGGTCTTCGATCGAATCTCATGTGTAGCCAGTTGTCACATATATTTTACGTGTTTCTCAAGTTAGTTACCTTTTTCCTAATAAGATATTAGCGAAAAGCATGACATGTACGTGGCTCTCGTGTCTACGATTGTGAAATTTTGGATATGCTCATGAGTGTGTAGGTTAGTGATGTGAAGAGTAGTACTATAGCAGTTTCCTAAGATGTTCTAGATGCATGGGCATCTGCACTTGGTGGCTTCTTAACCTTTTGGAAATGGTAGCAATTTTGGAGGTTTTTTTGTATGTAAGTGTGGGTTTTATCTCAAGAGTGTCATGAAAAGAGTTAGGAGGAAGGAAACGTCTAGTTGACGTCCTAATTTAGCCCAATAAAAAGCAACTAAATGACAGCGAGCTTGTCGTTGCTGCGATTCTTCGGCTCGTTCATGCCGTGAATCGAAGCTAAGCTGAAAGGCGGTGGGATTATGGGCTAGCATAATTCAGCTCGTTTACGCATGCGTGCAAGGTGATAAAAGAGTAAGCCCTTGCGAATGCATTCCTATAATTGGTGATGGTGGGAGAGAAATAGAGAAAAAAATCCTTGTTACTGCACGCATAAATTCCGAGAGATATCCTGGTGCGGTGCAGTGGCTGCAAATTATACAAGTTTGCGTAAATTGACACTTGGCCGCAAACTCCCTTCTTCAGTCAAATGCCTCTTCACCTTAAATATACTCAGTGATTCATATGAATTTACATGAGAAATTGCTTTGTATATTGAAATTGAAAAGGAAAAGACGAAGTTGTTAACGGTATTCGGTAACTAATGTCTGCGGGAGTGTATTATAATGAATATTTGGTGTTTTGGAAGCTGTCTATGTAATACAGTTTCTTATTATGAGAATGGTTTCAGTTTCTGAACGCATTGTGTGTATTTTATGTGCTCATTTGACAATGTTAGGGGCAACCTTGCAATGGGAAATCCTTTATAAGGAGCTAATAATGAGGAAATTTCCATAAGCATCTGGTCAATACATGTTGTGTTCATCTTGGAAACTATCTTATAGTCTTGAAAATGAGTATATTTAGCGATTCATGAGCTTGTATATAGTCAGCAAGGAATAATTGATGATCATCTGAAGATGAGAAGTTGGTTTTAGTGATATGACAACCAGGTCTTCTGGGAACCATCTGATTGGCTTGTAGGATACATGGATAGCGCCTTTAGAATGTAACATTGCAACATTGCACGTGGTCAAGAACAAGCAATAGTTCGATGAAAGGGAAATGTTTCCCTCGGGAGATGTAGCGATTGAAACGACTCTTTTCTTGTAGACATTACCCAACACCCATTGCTGACTTGCCTTCTGTTCAGAGGTTTGAAACTAATCAATACCAAGGAGCTTTGAGATACTTGGCGGATACATGCTTCGGCAAACACTTTCTACCACCGGATAACAGGACTTTCTCTTTCTTGCTGCAACTATACAACATTAGCAACCACAAGCATGCAGTCAAATCAATGATCTTTCTCTGTCATTTTCACGTAGCTCGATCCTTTACTATACAAGTAGTACATTGAAAAGCATGCTTATATAAGTAGTAATGGAAAAGTTTATGGTGATATCCTGGAGGTTTTAAGACCTGTTTATCGCAAAATAATGTCTGTAATGTTTTCTTCTCGTCAAAGAATTTGGAAGAGTATTTTGGTTGCAACTATTTCAGTTGAAATATAAGACATAATATGGTGTTTCATGATGGATAGAATACCTTTCACGTGAAGTTATTTGTTGATTCCACATATTCTGTGTGATGTAAATAGATTTGTGAATGTAAAGCATAAAAGTGAATTTTCCATCATTAATTATATCATATTCATCTTGTGGGTTGTAAGTTTGAACAAAAACTGGATACGCTGTATATTTTTCTTGTATTTTGTAGATGTACTGCTCAAAAGTGAAAGCTCTGTGAAAGAGAAATGACATTTTTATATATTGTTGCTCTTACATTTTCCTAATCTAATAATAAGAATGGAGCGCAAAATGTAAACAGAATAATTGATGAAATACTAATAGAATTACACGTGTTGGTAGGGAAATTGCACATGGCCTAGATGGGTTTTTGTAATGAGCATTGGAAGTGGCATCGCAGGAAACTTGTGTTTTTTGGGGTGAATTGGGGACGTGTGTGTGTGTGTGTATTTAAAACTTGCTTTGTCAATTTTTTGGCACAGGTTTCTTCTTCGGATACACTAGCCGGAATGGCTGCACGATTCGATACAACTCCTTCGGAGCTGGTGAAGATCAACCGCTTGGTCAGTCGCCTAATTTTCCCCGGCCAAGTAAGTATTTTCCGTATGTTCTCTGCATATTTGCTTTGCTAATTACTAAGCGCTCTGTTTTCACCGAATCCCAGAGTCTATACGTTCCCGACAAATCACCGCAAAAAGCGGATACGCCCAAAAGCAGCGAAGAAATTAATGCTAATAAATTGCCGGCTGAAAATACTAAAGTCAATTTGGTAAGTACAGAATGAATATGTGATAAATGTAAAAGTTAGTGGCAGATATAATGTAATTTAATAATGACCCAGTTAATAATTGGTTTGAAACTGCAATTGATTTGTTAGTAAGGGTGTCGGAAGTGTTATTTCTGAAATTGTTTGTTGCAAGTGCAAATCACAATTGCCAATTTATGTAATTGAAACAGAAATGTTATTTTTGTCAATGAAATTAAGAGTTGACGTGCACCTGAAAATAAAAGCGAGGTTAGATATACTAAAAATGGAAAGTAATGCAAAAATTTAATGGTGTTGTGTAAAGGAATAAACAGGGATAACTCGGAAAATTATTTCACATATTGGGTAGCAACTCTGAGAAGAAATAACAAAAACCTCTATGGAGTTGTTGCTGGAAAATGTCATTTTGATGTACGATGCGTGACTTTTTCTAACAGACTTGAATCTTCCCTGTTTTATCATTGCATTTGCAGCAAGCACCTGCGGGAATTGAAAGTCCCGACAGCCCGAAACCTGGGCACGCAGAAAGAGTGCAAACCCCTCCATCGTCCCCTCCATCAAACACTACACCGGCTGTTTCTCGGCTATCAGAAGATGAAGACGAAGACAAGAAGCTGGATAAGGAGTGCATCGAGAGGTTCTTGAAAATAAATGCTAAGCATATTACTGATGGACAGGTACTTTCTTTAAAAAATGACCGTGATGTCCGGGTTCATACCAACAGAGAACTTAGATCTCTTGTTATACAATCTCGTACAAATCTGAAAATCTTAACAAAACCTGGAAATTGCAAGGTAAAACTGGATGTAAGAAAGTGTGAACTACATAACACATTTTCAGTAGTATTTGCTAATTTATTAGGTCACTAAGTTAATGAATATAAGATTTGTATTTTAGAAGACAAAAAGTTTGTTTTTTATTCAACTATTGCGTTTATTACATATTTTATTAATTATCTGGAATGTGATATAACTTTAATTGTAACTTAAATGTGCTTTTGTTTGCAAATTGGTAAATTTGTGCAGTGAAATTGCTTTGTTTTTCTCCTCGAAATTAAACGGGGAAACTGAGAGACAATTAATTTCAGTTGTTGGTATGAGCCGAGGATATTGTGAAGTGGAAGTAGAAGCGTGCTGAAAGGTTAATTCGATTCTAATAGGGGGTGGTGAGCGGTGTGCTTTTGGTTACGCCAAACGCAGTTATGTTCGATCCTAGCGTGATTGACATCCTAGTCAAGGAACACGGTGCTGACAAGTACGGGGTCATCGCACCGATGGATTACGTGGTTAATGCCGCACTGTACAAAGATATCGCGCACATGCGAGTGAAACACGCGCCACGGTTAGTGACCTTCTTTCTCTCATTTCCTTCTAAAGCTGTCGCGTGGTTAACAAATATGACACGATAGTGACTCGATTTGAGTATCGGTGCTAAGCCAACGCACCAATTGACAGGTAAACTCCAATACTTTTTTTTCCGGTAACCTGGTTTGATGCTGGAGAAAAGCTGTATTGAATAAAGTTAAAAGTTAATTTAAAAGCAATTTTTGGAACAACTATGCTAAATGTAAATAAAGAAATATGCAGAAGAGAAAATAAAATTCATATATCTAGGTAACTTTTTTTGTTATTAATTAAAATGCTGTTTCGTTTATTAAATCTCATTTCAGGAATAACGAACCTCAGCCGGAAGTGTATCACGTCAAGAGCTGCCCACTCTACAACTCCACTTTCCCAGACGAATCTTCAACCGACCCCGAAGTCCCATCTACCGACACTGCGGCTCACCTACCTAGCCGCAGCGAATCGCAACAGGCCGTGTCCGGAAGCGTATCGGATAAAGCCGATCTGGAACTTTCGGAAGACGGTGAGACATCGAGCATCTGTTCCTGTTCGGTCGGAAACAAGGCGAGCATCGCCGAGTCCCCCGAAGACGTTTCCAGCACGTCTGACGTGTTCACCACATCCGCTACGCCGGCCACCATCCAGTCCGATATCGAAAACGGCGAGAAAACGCCCGAAGTGGATGTTCAAAAGATCGAGCTCACCGATGACCCAAAGCAGTCGGAATCAGAAGATACTGCGCATGGTATACAAGATGATTTTGTTGAAAGCGAGCAAGAAGAAGTTGCCACCAGTCAGAGCCAGAACGGCAGAGTTGAGTCCTTGGAAGGAAAATGCGAGGATTCTAAGACGGGAAACAGACCACGCGTGTTGCCATTGCCAACGGCCCTTGCGTCGGAAGACGATGCCTTTATCGAGACGGGGTCCACGGCTCGTAAGCATTCCATACCCGAGAACCAACTAAGTCAAGAGAGCGCGAGGCTCAAGGTCCTAAAAAGACTGTCGTACCCACTGGCTTGGATGGAGTCCTTTGGAGGAGGAAGTACCGATAAGGATTCCCTATCCGTGCCGGCCAAGGAAACGAGCACCGGCATTAGTCCGGAGAGAAGCGACACGGCGCTGACCACGTTGTCGAAGATCTTGAACAGCGCTTCGCCAAGGAACCTTGTAGATTTATCAAGCGGACTCTTCACGAGAAGCACGGACGATGTGGCCAAGATCCAGGACCTGAGCGGTGAGGTTTTGAGAAGCCAGAATTTCGAGGAAAATGGCGCGCCACATGATGTTGGCAGCAAATCGAACCGCAAACATTTGGCGAAGTTTGGGAGAAGGGGTTCGACACCCGAAGGAGGCTTAACGGAAGCCCTAAACCCAATCTTGAGTAGGCACTGGAGGTCTTCCGATGAAGCAAAGGCACATCATGGCGGCGGCAAGGAGAAGGAGAACGCGGCGCTAAAAGTCGAGTTCAAGAGTGAAGTCACAATTGAAGATAGGAAGAGTTTGTTTGTCTCCATGGATAGTAAGTATAATACTACAAAATTACCATGTTATTTTGTTTGGAATGGATCTCTGAATATTTTCATGCCATTGGGAATTTTAAGTGCGTATAAAATTAAGCTGTGTGTTATACAGAAGTAGTAAGTATTTTTCGGAATATAGAGTTTTGGGTTTATGCATTTTACTCGCAGACAAACCATCTTTGAATATACAATAAAGATTATAAAAGATGGCTATGTCTGTGAGTAAGACAGATGTATAAAAACCTATGTAAGAAATTAACATGGAATGCAGGGTTTTGATTCCTAATTTGTTAATTTTTTGCATTTGAAATGAAAATGCAATTCGTAGTACGTACTATATTATTAAGCTGTATGTTGTTTCTACAGAAGTAATAGGAAATGGTAAGTATTGTGGAAACTAAATGCTGAATTTAATTGGCTATTAATTGCCTGCGATAACTAATTGGAATTTGGGGTTTAGCATTATTAAGTTAGATTGTATCTTAATAGTTCAATATTCACAAAATTTGCATATGGTTAATAATACTTCATTATATTCAATATTTAATTTTTAAATGTAACAATTAATATCCTCGCTTACAGAATATCGGATTATGATTTGGTATTATTCCATTTACACATTATGTTTTTGTTAGTTGTTATACATTGTGCTGTTTGCTGTATATTGAATATAGCCCAGGGTTATTTGTCATCATGTCAAATGCCCAGGATTGATATTTTTTGGAAATTGGTTGCAAGCAATTCAGTCATTTTTTGTTTGCGGCCATGTCAATTTGTATTAACTTTCCCTTCTCGTTGACAGCTGCAAGTTGAGAAAACTAGATTTGGGAATGTTGTACTAATGTGAAGTCCTTGTTTTCCGCATTGCAGCATTAGGTTCGAACTTTGAAGAATTCGGTCAGTATCTTATATGCGGTCATTGCCAACTTCTCACTCACTCCCTTTCTGTAGTAGTTTGCTATTTTTTATTGGTTTATTTGATTCAATGTGCCAAGGGTGGAGTTGACCAAAAATGCTGAATATAACTAAAACCAAAACCAATTAAGGAGTATACTTTATTTTGTTCGCAATCAGGCAAGAATTCTGAGACAAATTATCATTTTCAGCCCTCAACTTGTTAACAGTTCATTAATTCAGATCAATTATATTTATTCTTCATATGAATTCATTGAAAGAATTCGAAGAATATTTGTGAATATGCCATAGGAAAATATTTGCTGAAATTAATAACAAATATTTTGCATTAACTAAATGTTATCAAATAAATTGACATTTTGAAATGCAGTTCTGTTTCTATTTCTCTTTGTGATAAATACTTAAATTTGTTTAATATAAATTGCAGTTTTCATGCATAAAACTGCAATTGTATGAAACAAACTGTCAGCATTTTTCTATAATTGTTTATTACACTGTTTGGCACATTTTTTGTGTTTATAACACTAATTTTGTTAGTTTTGTAATTGTACTTTAAATAACAAATGATTTATGTCTGGTTAGTTGAATGTTAGTAGTACATTTCGTGTTTTATTTAACCCATTTATCGTAGCACTTGGTAATAACATTTTGTGTTGGTTGATTTTCCTTTTAGTTGGATTCACAATGCAGTTAAACCCACCTTTATTTGTTTGTCTATATCATTTGATGCGTATTATGAATGAAAAGAAATTGGAATTCATGTAAGGTATTGTTTGATTTTTGCAGAATTGATACCTCGGCCGGCAAAAGCTAGCGAAGACTCTCCGCTGTACCTGTGTCTGCGCATGGGCAAACCGTTGGGCAAGAACCTTCCGAAATGCACTGCCGTCATGTCGTACGGCAGACAACGGATCAAAAGGGAATATTGGTTCAGCATTCCCCGAGATAGGTATAGATAATCTTACTTTGGCCGGACCCTTTATACGAGCTGTCTTTCGCATGTGGATCTAGGCGTTGTCACTTATCGGATGAGCGACTAAAGGGATTATTTGGTCCGTGTACTTTTGGTGTACGCGATCAATAAGCCCAAGATCCCGGATTACTTCCCCGTCCTCGTGTTTGTTTTCCTTTTTTTGCTACTTTGCCACCAACTTGGACAAACCTTGTGTGTAATCCATCATGCTGTTTCTATTGGAAAAGCTTAATGATTTAAGCGTCAACACATGCAGATACGTGTACGCTATACACTGTATATGGTAGACATACCGTTCAATTGACATGAATTTATGATGCAAGTGCAGTTGCAAAACAAATTGAGCCCAAGAAATAAAAGAAAAAATAAATGAGTAATGGATGTTTTGGGGAATTCGCATCTGGTGTGGAAGTGATATTAAATTGGAAATGAAACTTAGTTGTATAGTTGGTTTCTTCAAATTGAAATTGTTTCTCGATGAACCGAATATTAATAGTTTACGTTTTGATATTCGTAAATTACATTTCTAGAAGCCTTCATCATGTTCATTGTCTTTGTTCTCTAATCGCTTTAAGAATTAATTTAATTTCTTTTTGAGGATCCAGCAAAATATTAACGGAAAGTATATTTTATCAATAAATACTACAATGCAGTTCAAATGCCCGAATTAAGAAGTAATATTCAGCCAAGCGAGAAACTAATAGTACACTTGCGGCGGGAATTTCGATTCGATTTTGATATTTTATCGTGAATATCTAGATAACTATGTTCCTAAATGAATAAATAACAATAAAAACATATTACATTGGGCAAGTTTTTCGAAAACTCTCTGTGCATTGCATTAATTTGGTGTGCTTTTCATGTTTTCTGTCTTGTTTTCTGATTCGAGTTGTTGTTTTTGAAATTTCCAGGGTTGATGGCCTGTACAATTTCTTCCAACAATGGGCTCCCGGTGTTTATGGGGATATTAATCTGGAGGAGCTGAAATGCAAAGGGTACGAGTTGATAAGCTCCGATGAGGACCTAAGTGATGCGGAAGACGGTGGCAACACGGACAAAGAGAAAAACAAAGATGGCCGCAAAAGCAAATCTAGCACCGGTTCGGTGTCCGGAGATAAAACGGCCACCGATTTACCGGCTGATTGGGAGGTAATTAATTCGTGCTTAGGTACCTTTTTTTTTACCCGGTTTGACACTGTCATTTGCAAAAAAGCTCAATTTATCTTTCTTGCACGACATGGATTTTTCATCTTGACTATTTACTAACGCTAGCACCATCTTGGGTCACTCGAGCGAGCTTTTTGATCGATGAGCTTGAATTCTTCTCGGCTCCTCTCTCTTTTTTCTCGCCGCCAACTTTGATTTCTCCGTGGAATCCTTGCCTGATGGAGCTTATTAATTTTTCGCCTTCCAATAACTTTCGATGCTTCGATTCTCCGGCCTTTTTCAAATACATAATAAGTTATTTCTTCATCTAACTCTTTTTGCCTTTTTCTCCATCTTTTCCAATCATGGCCACTTTTGACTCTGGCTCGTGATTTTCAGTGTTTGTTTCTATCACTTAATTCTTCCATTTCCACTTACTAACTCTTTTCTAAAAACATATAATCTGTTCTCGATCGTAACCAATTCCAGTATACTGTACTTACTAATCATATCACTGGCGAGTTTCCTAATCATTGTGCTCAAACATTGCACGACTGCTCATCTTCGTTTTCACGTGGAGAAACAAGTTTCCCAGTTTCTGTTCTCTACTTCCATAACATTTTCATCATGAGAGTTTTTTGATAATGCAGTGCTTCAAGGAAATATGAGACAATATAATTCTTAAAGCGTTCATAGCTTTGGAAAATAGATGAGAAATTCAGGTTCATTAAATAGCTAAAAATTATATCAGCTACTGACCACATTTTTTGAAATTTGCCCATGGTCAGAATGATTGCATTTTATAGAATCAAATGCGTAGTTTTCCTCACAGTATTTTGTAGTTTAGTTAGCCTAATTAAATCCTGTGTAGAATATATAGATGTCCTAGTGTTTCTGAAGTATAAGTTGTAGATTAAGTGTAGAATGATAGTGTCTTGTAATTAGTATTTAATGAAATATGAGGTGTGACTATACAGTGACAGTACTAGATTTTTATTTATTGTACAAATACAAAATTGAAAGTGAGGTGTAAATAAAATCAGAATCAAACATTATTATTGATTTTCTAAAAGCAAAGCAAGAACACAGGTTTGATACCTGTTATAAAATAATGTAATTAAATGCGTATATGAAATACAATATAAGATCTAAGCAAATATTGTTTAATACGTATATTTGGAATTGTGCAGTATAAATTGAAATGAGAAATCTTTCAAAAATGAATAAAAATCAACCCCTCTAATTTAAATGAATAGTTTGTATAAAAGGAGGAAAATTATAATATAATTGATGGTTAAATATTCATTGTTGACCCTGTAATAGTGATATTTCTTTTAACATGAGTGAAAGCGATTACCTGCTAAGCAATTAAGTTTATTGTAGCATTTAATAAGGAATAAGGAAATATATTGGAATATAAATAAGTGAGGGAAGTTCAATAAACAACTGTTACAAATTGAATAATGTAAAACTGATCTCCTAATAGGTTTGGCTGCGACATTTTGGTGAGAATGTCTTCACCAAATTGAACCAAATTAGTACTTATGTAGTAGAGTTTATTACATTTAATAAGAAGTATGCGTGTCGATTTATTGCGAGTCGAGCCAAATGAGCGTGTTTTACAACTTGGAGACAATGAAGTGATAATCTTAGTCTTGTTTCCGTGCAGTCACGTCTCATATGTGTACGAAGTAATGTATATATACGAAGATGATAGTGTGGAAGAAAATTGTAATGTGCTTATTATGATTCTGAAATTTCCATGGCATGAATCCAAACGAATAGATTATCAAAGCGCCATACATGAAGCTGATCGGCCGGCTTCGGAGAGACACTCAGTCGGCCGACTCAGAGGTGCGATACCACCGCAACAGGAGCCATTCATTCCCCTTCTTCCGCACCACACTCCCAACAATAGTATTTTGTTTTTTTTTTACTTATCATTTCCATTAATTAGTTTTCATTTATATTTTGTTGTTTTTCCATTTGATTTTACCTCTTCTAGAATTATTTTGTCGGTTGCGCTTACTGTACGTCTGTTATTATAAGATGACAATGTGTAAGGCAGCTTATTGGGATTTTTAAGATACAAATCTGATGTGGTGATTTGGATTATAGTATATGTATGTTTGGAATGCGTTCTTATTTCTTAGATTAATAAGTATATCACATTTTCTCATTTTCACAGCCGTTCATAGTCAGTGTCTTTACGGTTTGTTTTCACTTCACGGCAACACTTTTGCATGTTTTTGTTCATTGTTCCTCCACTCCATGTCTTCTGCTTGCATTTTCACTTCCACCTCAATCTTTCTACAGTATATGAAATGGCTTTATTTCTCCTGGAAAATGAGCATTGTGATAACAGATTGTTTCTGCATTGAAGGTTGTTTCGATAAGCGATGCTCCCGATCTCGAGCCATGTAGTTTGGATATGGAACTTCCTCTGCCAGAGCTTTTAGGAGACACTGAAATTCTGGACGTGGAACACAGGAGATTGGTCAGTTTCCATTCTTAAATGACCTTTTTCTCAATAAATCTCTCAACCCGTTTGTTCCATTTTTCATTTAAAGCTATCGAAGAGACTTCCCGCGCGAGCCGAAGGATACTCGTGGAATCTTATCTTCAGCACGTCGCAGCACGGATTCAGTTTACAAACAATGTACCGCAAAATGGCTCAGTTCGATACTCCGGTGCTTATGGTGGTGCAGGACACTGAAAACAATGTAAGATTTCTCTGGCAACTGGAACTACGCAATGCAATAGACTGACCTACTTATTTATTTATTGATCCTTACAGGTTTTTGGTGCGCTCCTGTCTTGCACGGTCAAGCCTAGCGATCATTTCTACGGCACTGGAGAATCCTTCTTGTTTACTTTCTGTCCAGAATTTAAGGTAACTGTGTGAATATATGGGAATAATCATCCGTAATGGCATATTAAAAATGTAGAGTTTTTCTAGTTTCGGCAATTAAATGTTTCAGTAGTGTAATTAAATCTTAAAGGGGGACATTTAAGGAAACTTTATACGTGTTATCAATATGTTGACAGGAAATAACAAGGTTTCATTGCTTAATTTGAATTTTTTGATCAGTGTGATGAATTCCTTTTTTGTTTTATCGCACAAGTGAATATTTCACGTGAAACAAACTCGTGGAGTACAAATGTAATAATTTTCAGAATTCTTTGTATCTGTTGTATACATTGTTTA
>WWPM01015174.1:0-11318 GCA_023279145.1 Glomeris maerens | reverse complement strand
GGTCTGCAGATTTCAAAGGTACTACCGTTTTCATATTCACACCGGTTTCAGATTTAGATTTCCGCTCACGTCTTTCCTGATCTTGTGAAGTTTTTATAGACGTATATTTAATTTTCAGGATTTATTTATTGATATGCACTAATTTGGTTTGTGAATTTTAGCTAATGATATTCTGCGCTATATGACTATTTCCTAGTTTGTGCAATGTAAACAGGTGTAGGTTTAAATTCTTGATATTTTCAAATTGTAATTGGAAAGTGAATTATCTGTTTAGACAACATTGTTTTGTCGCATTGCATAGTATCAACATTTGTTGATAAGATGCAATACGACTGATTTATGTCCGCGATGCAAAACAGAATGGCTGCCGTTGCTAAATCTTATTAGGGCTGGTTTCATTTGCAGCAGCAGCTGCTGCTTGAAAATGGGATAAGCAACATTTGGAAAGAATATATGCGGCATTGAGTTAACTGGCTGTTCGGAACGAGTCCAGCGATCAACTTGATTTATTTTCAGCACAAAATACGTATATGTGCACACATTTATAGTGATACTCCCCCTCATTCTTCTCTAAAACGCAGTACTCTTTCCCCACACTGTACAAGAGTCTGAAATGGTGGGTGGCAAATGCGGCAATGTATGAAAAAGCAAATGGCCCGTGAGAAAAACTTAGACAATCGCTCCCCTAACAGTAGGATTGTGTAATATATGCGGATATAATATAACAGCTGAGAGATGGGATAAGAGAAAGATGAAAAAATAATATCAAAGAGCGGAATTGAAGCATGAAGTGATAGTTTTCCGATTGCATTGCATCAATTTTTCAAGTGATTGCCTTGAAAAAATACGTATTCACAAAAAGCATTGGTGTTGGAAAATGCTGTATATTTACTTAATTATACAATTGGATTTTGTATTTATTATTTTATGAAATGCTACATTATTTTCTACAGCTATCATAAGTATTCCTTCACAAGTTTGCATTTTTGTGCAACGCTCTCCTCTTTTTATCAGAACTGTTTATTTAAAATTGGGTTCATTACTATCATTTCATAACGTGAATCAGAGGTTGTTTATGTGCCATGGATACAATTTAATTCCGAGTGTGTCTAATTAAGCATGATTACATCGGTTTTGTTGAGAACTTTATCCATTTTTGGTTCTCTGTGATTGCGATTTTGCGGCGATTATATAGAAGCGCATTTAACCGCAAATCTCGTCCAATATTATGAGCCTCTATATATTTTAACTCTGACAAGGGGATATGGAGTTTTCCGAAATGAGATCATGTGTGCGGCTGTAAATTCGAGCGACCTAAACCGATATTGATATGAACGCTCCCAATTGACATGATTTATGGCTGTTTAGTATGCTGCATGCTGCTGATGGATAGTATCCGTAAATGACAACTGTAATTCACTAATACTACGCGTGCGCTGAATTTCGTATCATAATTTCTGTGATTTGTTCAATTTAAAGTGTCAAAAACTTGTTCAAATGGAGTTCGTAAAGTTCATTCTCGACCCACTTAGTTTTCTACAGCAAATTAATCGCAAGTTTATAGTTATAGGCAAATTGCTTTTAGTGCAATTCAATATGGCATGTAAATTTTCGGCTCTATTTTTGTCTGATTTGCTATGAAAAATTATGGTCAAATTGTGCGTGGAAAATATGAATTTTTAGCGCAAACAATGTAATATTTTCACATGAAATACACATATAGTGTCCATTGTTATTTCTACCTGCAGAATTTGTTACGCTTTAAAAATTTTGAGGATTTTTAGTATATACTGTATATGGTGGGGGTCTATATAGGAAGTTGATTGATAGGTATTTCATGCTGCCAACCATAGATTAAAATTGACAGGGCGTGATCCATAAGCTACGAGTCTGAGGCGAAAGATGCATTTTGTTGTGAGCAATATGTGCTTGCGTGTATACATGAGAGTTGAAAGATTTTTTATTAATGTATACTGCGTCGACCTTTGGAAGGCAATGAATATTAAATTAAATCTCAATTTTATATATAATGTCAAAGATGAATTTTAATACTATGGCCTAATTTCTTTCGACTAGAGATGATATACGGTATGACAACTGATGTGTATTCACAAAATTGATGTTTCAGTCATTACTTACACTTTGTTGCCTTTTCACCATACGAGTTAAAAATGCATTTTTGCCAATCCTATTTGGTTTAATATATACTAGTGAAGTGAAATCTCGTTATAAATGTTCTCAAAGGAGACCTTGATTTTGGCCATTATTGCAAAATATGTTATGCTATGCCGGCCATGGCCATTATAGGATATACCATGCAGGTAATAGGCAGGTTATAACTACGTAGACCTAAGTAGGCTACACTATATTTAATTGAAACCTGTCCTTTATCAAACTTTTGCAATTCAGTACAAGTTTCGGTCCAACATATATTTATAAGCTACATACACATTGTAACTTTTGTGCTCCCTTGATGCACGACTGGCAATTGAAATTGGTTCACTTCAACCTGGCTTTTGCTCAAAGGGACATTTTTCACTGACGAATGGTGACAATGCTCTCTAATGACGAGATATTAGATTTGTCATTTGTCAGTGGTTGCTTAATCAGGTTTCACATAGATTTCCCTCCTTGACAGAGACATGTAGTAGTAGTAGTACGTGCAGTGTGCAGTAGGCCTACATAGATAATACCGTACGTGATTTTGAATTTGCGAGGACAACATGCGAATGAATAGTGCTTAACAAGTGTGATGACCTCGAGTGCAAATTGAATGTCTCACAGGAGATGTTCGTTTATTTAATCTATAAGTGCCTTCTCTGCATACAGCCCAACTCAATTTCGCTGCAAGTCCATAAAGAAATTATCCTTAAGAACTAATGCCAACTAATCCTCGATCGATGAATCTCATTAACAAAAATTACACAAGGACATGCTACGTATTTTGGGCGCCTATACTTTTCTTCGAAACCAGCTTAATTATTCCTGATGTAATAGTTGACTTTGTAACGTTCCGTTGTTACAAACGCACAAAAATAATGTGAAAACAACTTCAAATGTTCTGCAAATTAACAAGCTTATGTTTATTTAAACTATTTATTTTCACGTGCAACGCTACATAATTGTTCTAAATAACAACTTATTAGCTAGGAAAGTTCCATAAATGATATCACAGCGAAAAGTTATTATGTCCTCCCCATTTTAATACTATATATAAATATATTTTATGAACCAGATTGGTATTTATTCTGAACATCTACACATTGTATCACATACAGGGAATGTCTATTCATATTGTGAAAAAAATACTTTTTAAAGTTATTAACAATATGGCCACATTTCCCAGACTCCCTGCGTATCATAGCTTATGATTCTTTTTCTCTTCAATTTAGCTTTCAAATGTTGGATAACCGAGATTTGTGTCGACTGAGTTAATTTCACTGTACGTATTAGGTTTTTGTATTATTTTCAAGTGACATTTGAGAGAACTTTGCGTTAAGTTTGAACAGTCATAATCGATTGTTGTCGTTTCTGGGTGAATGCGTTCATTGTCGTGCCGTCTCTTGTGGAATTTATCCATTTATTGCTTAGTGGTGTGTGAAATTCCTTCTCATCGCTCTAAATAAAATTTTCTCTTTTTGTCTTTTCTAGGTAAGTACATTGCAGTTTAGTATCCCGTGATTTCTCCGCGCATGCACACGATGTTTTCGCTGTGGTGTTGGGGGCGCACGAGGAGTAAGATAGGCTAGCATACCAATTTGCACGCCGACAGCAAAACTTTGCACCAATAGGATAGAAGTCGACGATGATCAAAAGGTTTGTCGGGCCGACAATTTTTATTTCCTATAAATAAAACGAAAGTCTTATTTTTCATGTGTATGTGTTTACCTACTATATATATATATAGTATGCTATAGTCTTGTGTGACGTCATTGGCGGCTGCTATTATTCACTGTGAATCGCTGATTGATCAGAGGGGCTGTCTAAAGAAAAGCTTTCATTTGCCACACACCGCCTTTTGCTGATGAGATTTTCCAAAGGCGTTGTCGTAGTCCCCAATCAAAGTTGCAAGACGGGAGTTTGGTGCACTAACAAAGACCTTTACACTCCCCAACATACTTTTATTTTCTTAGGATTTGGACGGATTTTAAAACCTCTCTCGCTCTTCCTCATCTTCATCCTTTTGTGGTTGCCCACGGGAGTTTGCAGCCAATAGGAAACATTAGCAAACCTTCTCTTCTTGGTCTCTCTCCCTCTTTTTCCATTCTCATCTCCTGCAGCTTGCCGTTGCATTTTTCCTTGTGTGTGTGTGTGTGATGGATATATAAATATATGTATAATCATTTCTTTTTATCGTAGTTAGAATTCAGGCGACCAAACAGCTTCCAAAATCTCTCCATGCACTGCGCTTTCTTCTTTTCATAAACGCATTTGTTTTTCAATTTTGCCGTCTCCCGTTCGTAATCTTATGTCGCTGTTTCACTTATGTTTTCCTCCATATTTTTTTTCTCTTCGCCCTCACTGTGACCACATTACCACGAATTTTCATCGCGCAATGTGCATTTCAAGAACAGTTTTTGTTTTTATTATCATGAAAAAGAGTTTTCTCAGCGCCCTCGTTGCTACCCAAGAGGTTTCATCTGTTTTTTTCCCCCTTCCAACCTTCTCTCATCCCGTTGGTTGTCACATGACATCATTTCTTTCTCATTCGTTTCGGAGCACGGAGACTTGCTATAGTGGTGTGTAATCTTGTTCGTAGTTGAGCAGTATGCTGGGGATTCAAGAGCGAAACTAACTAAACTCGGCCCTTTTTTCTTTTAATATCAAGCTTTATGTGTGTGCGCGCATACGTGCAGACTTACTGCATGGCTTCCATATAGATCAGCATAAACAACCTGTCCATATTAATTGCTGTTTGTTGGCCGATTTCAAATCTGTTTCCGCCGCCATGTTCCCAGAATATGCTTGGCAAAATTCTAACTATGCCCCTATCAGGAAAACAAACATACTTAGTTTTTGAATTGCCTTGAAGGCGGGCATCCACACGACGTCATAAATAGATATCCCCCAGTGTGTAGTCCAACTTTTATTCATAAGTCGCCTATAGTCATAATTGTAAACGTTTTATTTCCAAACGCCCGGGCTATACCTTTTGTTTTACACCTCGGATATAAAAGTCGAAATTTTGATTCTTTGCCAAAGATAGAACTAAAATGGTGACATGTAAAGCTAGTTACTACTTATACATGTAAGAACCATGGTTTCAAAACATCAAATTGGACAAATAGTACTATCACTTTTCACACGTGTGCCAACTGGAAACTGAAATTTTGTCTATTCTGTCCAGTGCTTTAATATTAGTAATGCAAAACTGTGACAATGTAGCATTTGAATCCACCCTCCTAATTGGTGTGATCGGGATTATCCAAACGGCTATCATTAAAACCTTATATTTAGAAGACAATTCTTATTTTATGGTGCATGATAATTTTAACTGCAAATTCAGAAAGAAATTCTAATTGATCTCGGAATGGGTTTCTACAGTTGCTTTAAAACTGGCAACATTAGCTTTTGCAAGTTAATTCTTTGATTTAATGTAATCCTATTTAGTAATGCAAATTCCATAAATGCCCTCTTCTGTTATTATTTTGTACAATATAATTCGGAGCCAATTACGATCGAGTCTCTTAGGAATTTTACGAACTAGCACTCGAAATTCTTTGCAGCTGTGTTATTTTATAATTATGTCTGTTTCAGATTAGGGACCGTTTTTGTTTATGTTATAAATTATTCAATATGGTAATCTTATGTACTCGTGTTCTCTAAGGGAAATATTTCTTCAGCCGAGATGTTTTTAGAAGCTATCCAAGCTTTTCCTTTCTTAACATTTCATGCTCCAATAATGGATGCTCGCTGTTTTCATTAGATTTTCCGAGTCGTGTATGCAAGAACTTCCATGCACATATCTTTGCATGACATATCACATCATCTATGTATAATAAATGTAAATGGATTGATGGAAAATTGTTTCGCATATATGGGTGTGACAATTCAGTTTAGGAGTATGACGAATGGGCGAGGACCTCTTTAAATAGCTAAATTTAAGTGACCGTCCTGGTCTTGTTACTACTCTGGGTGTATTATTACAAGTTGAAGTGCATGATATACGAGCGCGCCCTCAACGTCCAACAAAGTTGGTCAACAGTGTTGCTGAAGTCGTCGAGGGGAAATGAATGCTTTTAATGAAATTAGGTTTTGATAACACACGGGGGAGGATTTTAAACTGGAGTGAATGCAGCTCGCACTGGTTTGTGTGTGGAGAACAGCAAAGCGATCGATATGGGCGTGGTTTTGATAGCCATCCTCTTGTTGAAATTGAGTCCGAAATTTATTTACAAAAAATCCACCAGTAGGAAAACTTTTACGAACAATGGTAATATGTGGGCAGAATGGTCTCGAATAACAAGTTGCTGAGCTAATTCTTCCTATTACATTGCCATATACATGGAAATTGTCTACTCTTCTCATTGCATGTCCTTAATTTTATTTCCTCAATGTATCTTCAAGTGATTGTTCTTTTCTGTATTATAATTTCTTCAACGTTTGGATATAACAAAACAATACCTGCATAAAGGCTTCATGTCAAAATTATAACTTTAAAGAAGATTATGACATACCTATATTCCATGCAAAATCTGATTATAATATGAATAGGCTCTAAATCCGTATTTAAAAACCAGGTTTTTTATCATTACAGCCGGAGTTTAGGTCGAAATCAAATGTATGATTATTATAAGCATGCTTGGCAGATCATATGAGATTCTAATTTGGTCATGTGAACAGTGTATGCAATAGCGTTCGCCCTGGAAATACTGATTTGCTTCTAAATGTTTCAAAGACAATCTACTTCTTTAGGTTAAGTGAGAAAAACATGTAGTGGAAATGCTTTCTTGACGTTCTCTTTTTTGTAAAAAAGAGGAGCTTTCCAAATTTTTTTCAAGCTATGGTGACTATATCACTCGATGTAATCGTCAATGTCAAACCCCGATGAACTCCTAATCTGACGAGTGCCATCAATGAATATGTGCTTCATAATTACTCGACTGTGATATGCGGTTCCCGGAAGAGTTCACTGGGTCATTTTGGCAACGTGCTCCTTTCCAGCCGCAACCAACCCGCAAATATCGCAATACCAGCCTCCGATCGAAGAATATGCATATAGTCTGATTATGTGTTAATTATCACTGTTGTCACTTTAATCCTTGCTGCCAGTTTATTCCGTTTATTGTAATCTTGCATCGTTTAAAAACCGCCCTCGGATAAAGGTCGTGCTCAGGCTTGAAAGTGGCTCGATTATTTAGCTCGAAATATTTAGGCTACTCCAATTGTGATACTCTTGAAAAAAATTGGCAATAAAGTTGAACTGGTAATGTTTTCTAAGGTACCCTGTAAATTACACTGGAGAACAATTTCAAAAAAATATAAATGATATTACCTTCATCCTTTTCAATTTTCCTGTACATTCAAGATGAGGTAACACATAAAATAACACACATTTGTCAAATAAGCCAAGTAGGGAGCTCAATCAGTACGAGCAGCGCCCTACGACTAACTGCAGGTATGATCAATTAAAGTTGGCTGCTCAATTAAATAAGTCTAAAATGTGCTTGAATTGTTCTCGCCCTCCCCTCAGCGAGTACATCATAATGGAAGCAAGTGACGTCACCCACTCAAATTCCTGATGTTTGGTTTTTTAAAAAATCCCGACCAAAGTCAGTTATACTTTTTATGATTGTTCTTCAGTGTATAATTTCATTCCACCTCTTCTAATTTAACTTCTCGTAACGTGTTACCTATAAAATTGTAATATTTCACAGTTTGAGAAAATTAATAGGTGCACTCTGGATAATACTAATATTTTGATTTTTTAATTCAACACTCGTTTAGGATTATAAAAAACCGCCTAGAAAATTACAATTTTTGTCTTGAGCTGGGGATCTAAAACAAAGTTAATTGCATGAAAACCACAATGATGGCAGCAAAACGTTATTGGCTTCCAGCTTGGATGCTTGAGGTGTTAATTTTATTTCGATTTTAGAGCAGAGTAGGTAGTCTAAATGTATTTTCAGTTCCTAATGCGCATGTGCTGCGACCTCCGGACGAAACTAAATGCCAACTCAGCAAGACTTGTTGATATATCAAAGAAATTAAAGTAAATTGATTGTGATAATTAACTTAAGAGCTGATATTCTGCCACTGGAGTTGCGCAAATATTAAATTCTAGCAGGAAACGCATACTTTGCACTCGTCCAATCTTCTGATTAAACTCGTTAACTCTTCAATGTGGATGAAATGAGAAAGAATATTCACATACGTGTTTCTATTTGTTATTCCCTTTTCATGGGTAGACTTTTAGAATTTACGAATTTCTTTTTTTGCACTATCTGGTCGAATAAAAAATTGCAGACTTTCCAAAAGAGATCAATGCTTCTTTATCTCTAATTCATGCCTATGAGATCGGTCACTCGGCAACACCCTTACGATTCATGCATGATTGGTGCGTTTCTCGGATGCATTCATGCTTTTAATGGCATCGGTGAATTTTCCTTCTCTCGCTTTCATTAGATATGCCTGATGATAAGCCAAGTTTGGCCGGATAAGCCCTTGTGCAAATTGACGCCCTTACATTACGCGTGTAAGACATACTGATTTGTGAGATTTTCACTTGCCATCATCATCCCCATTGTGAGAATTGTTCTAATCAATATAAAAATCATTAAATAATGATTATTTCTCCTTATCCAACCTATTAATATCAATATTGCTAGCGTATATTCGTCCAATAAGTATGCTATAGGCCCGTTTCCTTCCTCTCAAGATATCTCCCTTTCCTTTCCTTGCCTTGATGCAATATCTTTTGCCCACTTAATTTATCTCGTGTTGCACGAATGTTTTCCTTTGTTCAGCAACTTAATTTGGGGTATACACTCCATTCTGAATTGTTGACTGTGATAAAGTGGGCTTTGTTTCATAGTGCTCAGTACGTCCCATATTCATTAACATTTGATCTTATCAACCATATTTAGAATTTGATAAATTCATTCAATCAAGCTCACCTGATTGTACATTTCGAATAGGTGATGCCCAAAATTCTGAACAGTAATTTACACAATAACTTCCGAAGCTAACTGAGCTTTTCTTATCATTAAAATTACTTCTGTGAATGCATGATAAAAAATACCTCGCATAGAAATTTTATAATGAAGATATATCGTGTTAGTTCCAATTCCAATCACTTTTGAACAATATTTTTTCTTTGAAGGTAACAATTTTGTAATTTAATGAAATGATATAGAAAAGATATTGGTTGCAGATAATGCACTTAATTTATAGACTTCACAATATAACACGGAATTACAAGTCATATCGCCAACTATCTAACATATTTTTATCTAATTTTGTACGAAAAATGGGCTACATGTAACAAAAAATGAATTTGTCATTAATATCCCAAGTTGCCCTAGATAACCGCTAGGATTTTTTTTTAGTAGGTATCATATGTGGGCATGTGGATGTTGAAATAACCCATACCGTGTAGCGAAGAGTTGCGATTGGGCGTTGATGGTGCAGTCCAAATGTGTAACCATGATTTAGGACGCATATATTCCACTTTTATGTGGTATTAAAAATCCACTATATAGTAAGTTCCACCGAGTCTGCGAAACGTCGCAGCATTGATTCTCTTTTCTTCTTCTTGCTCATTTCGATTTTTTATCGTTGTTGAAAGAAAAATGGTGTTGGAGAGGTTGGGTATGGGGTACTGTCTTCTGTTACGTCACTATATACAGTCACCATGATGCTTTTTATTCTTGGGTCTTTGAGCAATGAGTGTGTGCGTTTGTCGAGCGAAATGAGGAGATTCTCATGGCATGACGGACTGCAGCAGCTTACATATGCAGATTTGCGATTTGCATAGAGAGTAAACATTATGCAGATCATTTCCTGAGAGAGCGACGATTACTCGCATAATCCTTCCACCGGCATGTTTAAACATCGGAATTAGAGGAGCGAAGTTGAAATGAATTTGAAATTAGTGACCTCACGTGGGAGAAGAATTTTTAACCAAAAATGGGTATAATTATCTAAATGGCTCTGCCAGCGCTGTCGAGTTATAATGCTCCAGGAGACTTGTGTCAGTGAATGTCCTCCTCTCCCCAAGGAGAAATGCCATTTTGTCTCAAAACATATGGCAGACCAGCACTGCGGAAATTCCACGTTTCATCAACCCTGGTTCAGGATCATGTGCTAAATTTTAATATGCATGGTGATGTCAGTTGTATTCTTTCATGGGACAACGTAAAGATGACAGCTGTCACGTTTTAATTTTACTTACCTATGCTTGTCATCAGCAAATTAGTTTAGTTACTGCTTCATCTACATTAGTGGCCGGACTAGAGTTGTGGAGTGGTAATAAACAATTTCTACTGTAGATAATAAACAAATGTTAAATATGATAATTTAATTTCCTTCCTCAAATGCATTTTGCCGATATTTGTAACGAAGTTGACCAGAAACTGGATTTTCTGTTCAATAACATAAATGCCATTTTTATTCACGTGGAATTAACTCTGTAACTCATTTTCTTCCAAGTCGATCTAATACCAGAGGTTGTATATTGACATTAGCATCATGAAGTTTCACGCAATGAATGTATCCTGCAGTGTATGGTCATGCAGAGTTCGCCAGAGCTGCCCGATTTGGATTTATGCTGCGTAACTAATTAGTATGACTGTAATATAGTTTCATGTGTCGCAATTATATTGTAGGAAGTTATACTATTGTACATATATGCGCCATGGCGTTGAGCATGCGCTGCGTTGTGCGCTTTTATTGCCTCAAGGTGGTGCGTGACAGACAACGTGACCTCATAGAGTGCACTGCGTATAAATACACATATCTTTCGTAATTAAAACTTGTGTCGTCCTCGCATATAGGCAATGGGTGCTGTGATGTCGCATTCGCGATTTTCGTTCGTTCTCCCTCTGGCGTTGCATTACATTACTCATAATTACGGACGGCGGCCATCTTGCACCGGAGCCATTGCGCATATATGTACCATCACCGTTCACTAGGAGAGAATTGATAAATTATGCTGACGTGTTCGGTTATGCCTCGCTGGCCCTCCAGGTCCAATTTCAATCCAACCTCGTTCGCATTAATGGCCTTTCCATGTCTACAGCATAGACCTCTTTCGATTGCGACAATATGATTCTTGTTAATGATTACTAAGCCACGTGTGGCTGCTGCATGCATGTGCT